>OY744525.1:118108329-118263329 GCA_963556195.1 Sepiola atlantica | reverse complement strand
CACTTGCTTCTTCTAGACAATTTGAATTCTTCCTGACTCTTTTCTACTTTTTGTTGTTGCATTAAAATATAAATAAAGTTTATATATTATGTATGGATGAACATTTTCATTACTTTTGTTAATGATTTATTCTTTACAGCCTTTGCCTACTTACTAAATAAAAAGAGCGTTTAAGTAACTCAACAATTTTTATTAATTTTATAAGCTGTACAAACTGGACTTCACAATTAAAGAACGAGGCAAAGTGCGACGACTCAAGTTAATAATTTTCTTATTTTCGCCTTTTGGTTACGATCAAAGTGTCATATTTGTTCTGATACTACACATCGTCTTTGCTATCCTTGATCAGTGAAGGAGACATTAATCTAGACTGCCACATTGCTGGTATAGTCACCAACAGACATATATGACAAGAAAAAAACACATTTAAGAACCCTGCTCATTCAGACACTTTTTAACTTTGCAGCCATATCCTGATCATCACATGTGACAAAACTTGAAACAATATCTGTTAGAAAATTTCACCAGATGATTTCTTTTTTTTAATAAAAAGTTCAATGAACCGGCACTGGATCTATTGATTGGCATTCTACGCACGTTCGTATAGCTGACTTAACTGTTGCTTTCGCCGTTGCGGGACAAACTTTTCTGGCAAAATAAGTCGTGCATTGCACTACTAGGTGACCACTGCGAATAGCCATGATCCGGGCCACGTCTAGTTCATGTAAGTGTAAAGCACTGATCAAGGGCACAGGCCCCCTTTCCCTTTTTATTGTGTCAAATAACCACTGTGGCACACGCATCAGTTTGTCGGCCATGTTTTGAATCGATGCCACCAAAATTGCGTTCACCTAGAGCTGGTACTTCATCACCAGCTCCTTGAGTGTGCTCAACCGTCTCCTAATTAGCATCTTACTGGTTGCCTTAGTGTGACCTCATGCTTTCTCAGTTAGAGTGTCCGACACCCAGTTGTACACGCATGCAGAGTCGGTGTTTATATGCAATACCTTGCTCTGCCACTGCAAAGACAAGTTGATGCCCTTCAAGTTCGACTAAATTAATATGCTGGGCATCGTTCTCAGGTCGCAGCCAACAAGCGTCATCTAATACTGTCCCATATCTTTCCAATGCCACCCTAGTTGCTAGCGAGCTGGCATCGACCCACACATTCACTTCCCTACTGTTCACACACCAGTCTCCACAAGCTGGATCACTATGCCTTACTGCATCAATAGTCTTACACATCATATTCCGGAGGAGAGAGTCGGTCACTTTGTCACCCCAGCATTTTTTGATCGAACTGGCTCTCCTCTTAATCACTCTGCAAGCAACACGAAGCCATGCACACCAAGAGGTGTCCAACAAGCCTTAACACAAGAACACATTTCGTCGTGTTATGATATTGGGAACTTTTTGAACTGTGTTTCCTCGCTTCCAGAGCAAGAAGCAATGCTCCCTCCAGACCATTAATCCCAGAACTTGTGTGTCGTCTCCCAACCGCTCCAGGTCCTTACATTCCAGTCCAAATCGAGCCAAATGTATCTTGCCATGAGACGCAGGCATGGCATCTTCGTCGACCAGGATATCATCGATGTAAGCCGATATCTTGCGATCCATGGCTTCCTTCTGCAATAGTACTGTGCTGACTATGGCCTTCATGACAAGGGGAGCTACATTTAATCCAAATCCTAGATGCGTCAGACAGTACCTCTTTCCGTCGATCTTCACAGTCTGGTACGGCCACAGCGTCTTGTGGATTCATACTTGGAGGTACGTTCTCCTGAGGTCCAGCAGAGATGCGTTAGCTCCTTTCTGGCACCATTCGCGCACTTTAGCAGCGCAAACATCTGCGTTTGCCATGAATGTGTCCACATGATTGATAAGTTCGTGATAGTCCATTACTGGGCTCACCTTTGCCTTATTTCGCTGTAACACGGCCATCAACGGAATCAACCACTTGGGAGGTCTTAGCCTTTCTTCCGGGTATGGCACGAGCCAACCCTTGTCCATCTATGTGCAGAGCTCCTGATTATATTCTGATCTAATTTCAGAAGTCACCCGATATTCGGACACTTTATTACCATTACACAACTCTTGCAGTTATCTGTCCATTTCCACGCCGCGGTCCATGATCGTCTCCGACTGTCGAAAGTAGCAGTAAAGTCAGGTTCATAGATGGAGATAGCCGCACATGTAGCGACTTTTCCGTCGCCGATTCGAACTGCTCCTGTAGGCTCCACAGTGACACCCCCAACGCCTTAATCACATCGATCCCTAATAACAGACCAAACCCCAGAACATCGATTCTGACAGAATTGCTTTCATCTGTGGCAATGGTGACCACTCTACTGTTGCAGCATGCATAGGACGCACCTCCAACAGTCACGATGTCCACCTTTGCCGTCTTAAAGAATCGGCTGGCATCTATTATTGTTCGCGAATAGCCCATGTCAACAAACGCCGAACACCTCTTTCCATCAACATGGACGATAACATCCGGGATCACCATGTTTACATCCTGGTGGGGGAGAAGTCTGGCACTGATGCCTTGCCCTTGGTGCATTTCCCAAACAGTTCTGGGCCCAGTGTCCATTGGTAGCAACGTGTTTCACGTCTTTGGCAGTCTCTTGCTATGTGGCCCCTGCCGTCGCATCTGTAGTAGGTTACACCAGCACTAGGGCAACTCTTGGTGGGAACTGCGGCTTTACTGCGGGGTGGATTCACTGCTGCGACCACATGTTGGCTTTGGTCCCTAACTGTTGTTAGCACCCTTGCTCTCGCTTTTTGGTCTCTCATGGTTAGAGTCTCAATTTTTGGCACCTGCGGGAGTCCAATGGAGATGGCATCAGGGAATCCCATGACAAAAGCCAGTTTGACAAGTCTCTCAAGTCCAACGCCCTCGAACCCGGCTAGTCCGATCAACCATCTAATATTGTTCACATAAACGTCCACCTGCTCACCAGCCCATCTAGCCATGGTCAACTTTCTATAGGCTATGAATGTGCCGTCTGTAAATGCCTCTTTTACTCGGGCCTCTATCTGCTCTATGTCCAGTTGGTCGCTCTCGTCCATCTCCAATAGAGGGCCAACGCATCCCCCTCCAGATATAATGGGAGCAGGCATGCCACATCATCCATCTTTTGAAGTCTCACCACCAACCTCAATTTCTTCAGCCATGCAACCATGTCTCCCTCACCAGTAAATGGCTTTACCATATCACTGTGTATGCATATCTTCACCATAGTAAAATGCCGAAATAGCTTGAACGCGCCTCTATCGTATCAAAGAACCACCGAGTGTGATAAAATGACAGCAAATGTTTTGTTTGTTTCTTGAAAATACCATTCTTTTCTTTTCTTTCTTTTCCTCTTTATTGACACGCATGTGAACAACGCGATGTTCACCACTGAACTGACACCGGTGATCAAAAAATCCTCCTTTTATTTACCCTTCTTTGCTGCTAACCAGACCTAATTTGCATAATGCAACCCTCCTGTGATGCGGATATTGCTTCCCGTAATTTAATGGGCGTGGGTTCGCACTTCAGTGTGACAACTGTTTCCTTCCATGCTGTCACTACAAGTTCATAATGCAGTTCTTCAACTGCAGTCTGATGTGACAATTTCTATTTTAGACTGCAGAAAAATTCTTCAACGTCAACACTCCATACAGAATCAGGCCGATCAGGCATTCAAAATCAACGTTGCTACCAACAATTACAAAAAAAAAATCTTATATTATTGTACTGTACCAAAAAATTGATGTAACTTGACTTACTTAGACTTAGGAACTGCTGCTTCCTATATTGAAAAATCAAAGTGACCCATCGTTTTAAGTCTGAGGCCAGATCCACAGCGTTCCTCTTCCTCCTTCCCACTGCGATCAAATCTTTCTTAGTTGTTTGCTTCATTTTTAGTCTTCCTCTTCTTCTTTTCCTATCAGGAGTCAACTGAAGCACATGGTTAGCAATTCCCTCCAGGGTCAATCTGAGGGCATGTCCGAGCCAGCCTATACTGCATTTGCAGATTATTGACGATACCACCTGTTGGTTAGAACAGTCTCTGACTTCTTGGTTTGTAGCTCAATCACTCTATTTGATCCCTAAAATATTTCTTAGGCATTCGGGATCAAACGCGTCTAATCTCCTTACTTGGCTGATTTTGAAATGCCATGTGGACAAAACATCGCTGTTATAAAATCTTGATTTTGATCTGAGGGTGAATTTTTTTGTACCTTAATATAAAATATTTTCCACTTATTTTTAACATAATTCTGCACTTTAATTTAAGTCAAGTCTTCTATATTAATAAACCCGAATTGTATGTATTCACATTTTTTTATTACTTTTATTCAAGATTGCTACTGAGACATAAGCGGCTCCTGTGAAATTAGTGGCCATATTTATAGGGACATCATAAGTGTGGAGTTGTGCAGCAAGATGTTTGTTCACATTACATTTAAATTTCTGCATGTTCGTACAGTCGAAGAAACAAGGAACAGGAAGGGAATTCCAAATGCAAGTGGTTCGAGGAAGGAAGCTATTAGAGTAGAAAGTTTTCTAGCATATGCAAACCTCTATGGTGAAGGGGTGTGATTTTGCTGAATGTAGGGTCGGTAAGGAGTATTTATGTTGAGGAGATACAAGTGTAGCAAATCTGTCGGAGCACATTCCGTTGAAGTACTTGTAAAACAAGTACAGGGATGCAACGTTGGATCATAAGAGGAAGAGACTATTGGTCGGTGCACCAGTCCAGATGTGACAACAATACACCATGCATGGTCGAATAGTGGCTTTGTAGAGATATAGGATACTGGCAGGGGTGAGAAGTTTGCTATCTAGGTAGAGGGAACAAGCCTGCTTTGCAGAATACTTAACAGTATCTTCTATGCATTTGTTCCAATTCATGTCACCTGGCTTTCTGTTGAATGGCTTTCTGTTAGAGGTTTATTCCTTTAAATTGTTCATATGCAGAATCGGGATATTATACTATTATTATTATTATTATTACAAAGAAAATGGTGGAATAATAGGTGACACTATTATTCTTGAGAAACTCTGAAATAATGCCAGTTTTTCTTGCTTAGCTAAACATTGTTTTCAATCATTGTTAACTACTTGCAATATCGGATCAAGAGAGGTGAGATTGAGATTCTACAACCCTTGCTTCATTATAAATTTCCTATGCAAGCATCCTCTGGTTTTTCAATCATTTTGTACTGGGTTCTTCATACCTTTTTAATAATTCCATTTTTAAACTGTTGAGTAGTAACGTTTTTCTTCTCCCATTGCTGTTGTACTCTGCTTTTTAATCATGTGGATCTACCTGCATGCAAATTATTAATAAACATAAAATCACGACCTTGGTCATGCTCCTTACACCTCTTGCAAATGGCTGCTAAACATGGTGGACACTTGTAACTGGGTACATGCGAGCATTTACCATCACACATCCTTACATTGACTTTTTAAATTAATTATATCAACAAGCAATTACATGAGGAGACTGGAATAAAATTTCATAAAATTTCTTTTAAAACTTTTGAATTTTTATCAAAATGTTTAAGTTTTACAATTTTTTTAGATTTAAAATCTTTTCAGTATCTATTAAATACTATGCAATGAATAACCAAGCTCACACATCACCCAGTAAAAATGTATATTAGCGATTGCCAAACCAAGAATGCCACAATATATTTTTAGATATTTCATTTAAATTTCTATATTTATGAAGTTTTCATGCATGCAAAGCCAAATAGGTCTGCTATTTGAGCACAGGGTAGAGCAGTTGCTAGTGTGATTGCATGAGTTAGGAATTACTTACCTAGAACAAAAGAAGCAAGGAATAGGTCACGCAATTCTGAACAAAACATGCCATAATAGTATTTATAGAAAAGACTGAGACTAACAACACATCTGTGAGAGAGGGAGTGTAGAGAAGAAGAAAGGGTAGGGCCAATCAAATTACAGATACGTTTCTGCACCTTATCAAGAAACCTCAAATGGGACAGAGATTCACCAGCCGAAATATGACAACAGTACTCCATACCTGGTCTGATTGTAGATTTGTAGAAATAGAGAATAGTCTCAGGTGTGAGAAAGTGTTTGGAGCGATAGAGAGAACCAACTTTACGAGAAGCAAAAAGAGCAATGGATCTAATGTATAGACTCCAAGAAAGATTTCATGAGAACGAAAGAAAAAGATGTTTCAAAGTCGATTTCTCCTCAAGAGCAGAGTCATCCATGAGAATCTCAGGAAGAAAAGGGACACGCCTACAATTGAAAGACATAAGCTGAATCTTAACTGGATTAAATGAAACAAGCCATTACATACCCTGAACCCAGGTCAACTTCTAAATCAGCTGCATACTTGACTGATCAAAGGGAGATGGGCGAGAAGCAACACCAGAATAGATGCTAATTTTATGAACAATATTCTCTGGAAAATCATTTATATAGAAAATAAACAGTGTTGTTCCTAGAATAGAGCCCTGAGGAACACTAGTATTGATAGGAAAAAAGAAAGAAGAGACACCGTCCAAAGTTACTCGCAAGCTTCTATCAGAAAGAAAAGACCTAATAATGTCAAGAACCTCATCACCAATACCATAACACTGAAGTTTGTGTAGGAGACCAGGATGCCGCACTCTGTCAAACACATTCGAAATGTCAAGTGCAATGACTCTACCTTCTCCTCTATTATCCATAAACTGACAGATCCACTCAGTTACAACAGTTAAAAGATCAGTAGTTCAACGAACACCACGAAAGTCATACTGAACATCAGTAAAGACTTTCTAGAAAATGAACAAGCTTGCCGTTTACCAACCTTTCAAAAACGTTGCTAATAATGAAGAGGAGACTAATCGGACGATACTTAGTTGGGTCAGACCGATCACCAGCATTTTTAAAGATAAGGACAACAGAGGACTCCTTCGAACAAGAAGGGAAACAGGACTTAGACAAACAGAGATTTAATTATTTAGAGAGGATAGAAGAAAGTTCAGGAGCACAACGCTTGAGAACAACAACAGGAATTGAATCAGGACCGGAAGACTGGTCAAGATAAGAATGAACCCGAGCAACCATCTTTGGAGTGATAATAACAGAATCAAGAGATAAGTTTTCAAAGGAAAATTAGGTAGAACAGCACCAGAATCATCAAGAGAAGAATTGTCAGCAAAAAGACGAGCAAAGAGATCAGCTTTATCCTTAGAAGATGAAATGACCTTAAGACCATTAAAAAGAGGAGTCTAGCAGACTTAACATTACTATTGCAGATTCTCCATTAAAAAGAGGATGAATAGCAGATTTGCCACTATTAATAACACTATTGTAGATTCTCCAAAAATCAGGAGAGCCAAACCTTTGAGATGAGATAAAGTCACAAATTCTTTGAGAATAGCAAGACTTAGCCTCAGAGATTGCTCTCTTGCAGGCATTGCTAGCTCTTCTGTAAGATTGTCTAGAATTCTCAGAACCATCCTTACGATACTGATTAAAGTAATGGTTACGATGGGCAATGTCAGAAGCACAGACAGATAAAAACCATGGAGGATAATGAGGTTTAGTTTGAAACATACGATGAGGAATAAAGGTGTTAATTCCAACAAGAAGCCAGTCAGTAACCTTCCTAGCAGCAGCATTCGGAGACACACCAAAGATAGAACGCAATAGAACGTCACATAGGAAGCTGTGAAGCCCATCCCAATCAGCCCTCTTGTAGTTGAACGTTTTCCTATGGGAGGAACGATCAATAGAAGACTTTACCAAAATATTAACATCAACATTAACAACCGCATGACCAGAAGAATCCAATGGAGGAGAAGAGGAAATATAACATGAGTCAGGAACAGAAGTGAGAAAAGGATCAAGTAAGGATGGTTGATGAACATCATTATCAGGAAAACGTGTGGGGAAGGTGACAATTTGGGGCAAGTCATGAGACAGAGAAAATTTAAGACATATTTTACCAGCTAGATCTGTGCGATTAGAGTGAAGGAGCCAGTCAGAATGATGATCATTGAAGTCACCAAAAACAAAGATGGAGTTTGACGGATGAATTTGCAATGCATTATCAATACTGCTGGATATAGCATCAACAACAAAGCAGGCATTGTCAGAAAGGGAACGGTACAAAAAGAACAAATAGGAAGTGGAGTGCAGCAAAGACAACCTCAGACAGATAAAAGGACACTCATAAGATTAAAGGCTGGGGACACATACAATAGAGAGACCCTTGCGAAGAAAAAAAGCAAGACGATGCAAATGAAGAGTCTAATCGGACAAGAGGCAAATAACCACCCACATGTAGATTGTTGCTATAAATAGAAGCATCCAGATTAGTCTCACAAAGAGCAAGGATGTGCAGTTAGAGTGAGGGAACCAGTCAGAATGATGAGCATTAAAGTCAGCAAAAACAAAGATTATTTTGCTTATATATATATATTGAGGATTGACTGTTAATAAATAATTGTCTGTTGCAAATTCCAAGATAAATAGATATAAAAATTATTGACATAAATTCCAAGATAAATAGATATAAAAATTATTGACATAAATTCCAAAATAAATAGATATAAAAATTATTGACATAAATTCCAAGACAAATAGATATAGAAATTATTGACATAAATTCCAAGACAAATAGATATAGAAATTATTGACATAAATTCCAAGATAAATAGATATAGAAATTATTGACATAAATTCCAAGATAAAGACATACAAATTATTGACATAAATTTCAAGATAAATAGACATACAAATTATTGACATAAATTCCAAGATAAATAGATATAAAAATTATTGACATAAATTCCAAGATATATAGACATACAAATTATTGACATAAATTCCAAGATAAATAGATATAAAAATTATTGACATAAATTCCAAGATAAATAGATATAAAAATTATTGACATAAATTCCAAGATAAATAGACATACACATTATTGACATAAATTTTAAGATAAATAGATATAGAAATTATTGACATAAATTCCAAGATAAATAGATATAAAAATTATTGACATAAATTCCAAGATAAATAGATATAAAAATAATTGATATAAATTCCAAGATAAATAGATATAAAAATTATTGACATAAATTCCAAGATAAATAGACATACACATTATTGACATAAATTTTAAGATAAATAGATATAAAAATTATTGACATAAATTCCAAGATAAATAGATATAAAAATTATTGATATTATGACCATAATACTATTCCTATCACATAATTTAAATATGTTTATAAATTTAGATCCTGAAATTAGAATTAAATTGAAAAAGCATTCATTCAGACACAAGAGAAAAAATATAGTTTAACAGAATACACAGTATTTATTTAAAAGATTTTAAATCTTATTAAGGATTTTTATAATAATTCTTTTGTTTTTAGACATACATTATATTTCAACAGAACATACACAAAATTTGAATGTGATGATAATAAATCAATATAAAATTTGCATAAACGTTACAATTTCATTAAAATAGATAGCTAATGCATGTATTCCCTGTATAATATTCATATGAAAGGAAGTAGGTTATACAGTTCTTCAACTTGAATTATGACATGTATTTTAGTACTTCAACAAAAACGATAATAGTAACTTTATATTAAATAAATAACAATGCAAGTAGGTCATAGTATTATCTTACCTATTCATAGACTCTAAAAGTAATTTATATCATAATATGCTAAGGAATTCTATGTTCGTATGTACGTTATCACCTTACACCTCTCTTTTAAAAGATGGGGTTTCTGAAGATGCAATGGAAACAAAGTATTCAAAAAAATTTCTTCTGATGTCTCCGATGTATCAAACGTTAGTCTTCGGGCGAGGATCAATGTGTATTATCTGTTCAGACGAAATATTGTACAGTACATTTTGGTGTCTGAATACTTGCCGGACGTTGATATAATGTAAATATGTCACAAACTCTACAAGGGTTTTGGCGATAGTCTCCTGTCAGCAAATATATTCTTAAACTACATTAAACAGAATACTTAGATAAGTATGTTTCAGCTTGATAAAAGGTGGTACAATAATATCGTGAGTATGTTTCAGCTTGATCAAAGGTGGTACAATAATATCGTGAGTATGTTTCAGCTTGATCAAAGGTGGTACAATAATATCGTGGGTATGTTTCAGCTTGATCAAAGGTGGTACAATAATATCGTGAGTATGTTTCAGCTTGATCAAAGGTGGTACAATAATATCGTGGGTATGTTTCAGCTTGATCAAAGGTGGTACAATAATATCGTGGGTATGTTTCAGCTTGATCAAAGGTGGTACAATAATATCGTGAGTATGTTTCAGCTTGATCAAAGGTGGTACAATAATATCGTGGGTATGTTTCAGCTTGATCAAAGGTGGTACAATAATATCGTGAGTATGTTTCAGCTTGATCAAAGGTGGTACAATAATATCGTGGGTATGTTTCAGCTTGATCAAAGGTGGTACAATAATATCGTGGGTATGTTTCAGCTTGATCAAAGGTGGTACAATAATATCGTGGGTATGTTTCAGCTTGATCAAAGGTGGTACAATAATATCGTGGGTATGTTTCAGCTTGATCAAAGGTGGTACAATAATATCGTTGGTATGTTTCAGCTTGATCAAAGGTGGTACAATAATATCGTTGGTATGTTTCAGCTTGATCAAAGGTGGTACAATAATATCGTTGGTATGTTTCAGCTTGATCAAAGGTGGTACAATAATATCGTTGGTATGTTTCAGCTTGATCAAAGGTGGTACAATAATATCGTTGGTATGTTTCAGCTTGATCAAAGGTGGTACAATAATATCGTGGGTATGTTTCAGCTTGATCAAAGGTGGTACAATAATATCGTGGGACTGCATCAAGAATAGAAATATGTCACAATGATACAAGTACGAGTGATGGGACGATTCCAATACATAATTTTCATGAGTGCCATTACTTTGAAATTAATACTGTAAGATCATCAAGTAGAAATGATGTTTGAAATTATGTAAATTTGACTGGTTGAAAATCATTTGGATTTGATGATTTATCATTTATCTTGGGTATGTTTCAGCTTGATCAAAGGTGGTACAATAATATCGTGGAGCTGCATCAAGAATAGAAATATGTCACACTGATACAAATACGAGTGATGGGACGATTCCAATACATAATTGTTATGGGTGCCATTACTTTGAAATTAATACTGTAAGATTAACAGTTAGAAATGATGTTTGAAATTACGTAAAATTCGACTGGTTGAAAATCATTTGTATTTGATGATTCCTCATTTATCTTAGCACATTCGTTTCGGTTTTATACTGGTAGTACATACATCTGCATAAGAACATCATGCGATTTCATTTGATCAATCAATAAGCGAGAGTCTCTGCTTGATTTGTTCATTCATTTCAATCATTAATATCACACAGTTTTTGTTTTATTGCCATTTAATTATGTAGTGGACACTTTGGTGATCGTCTTATCAGAAGGTGTGATTCTGAATGGGCTTCATACTCATAAGCCCTTAACATTTTATTTATACAAATATAAACCATTTTTTAACATAATTTCAATCGAGGCAGATTATATATGGGGAAATAAAGTAATACTATATATTAATTGTAAACTGTTTTTGATGAGTTTGTTTTTCATAAATTGTGTTTGGTAGGATTTTTTTACTAAGTCAATTTTGCTAAAAAAAAATATTAAACATTAGTGTACACCCTCCATCAAAAATGATTATTTATAAAGAATCATAGAATTACATCAGTAATTTAATTTTTCATATATACATTGTTATCATTTCTGATTACCTAAAGATAAAAACCTACTGTTGGCATTTCATATAGAGAGGTGGGTTTCTTTCCAAATTAATTTCAGATAGTGTGTTAAGTCTAACATACTATTTGCTTTCCAATGTAAGTCTTTCTACTACTTTTTTTATTTTAATAGAATAGGACTGAACTATCACGAGTAAAAAAAAATCCGAGTCATTTCTGATGACCTAAAGAAGAAAAAGAAACATCAACTATGACTTTGCTTTTATTTTCTTTCTTTGATTATTGGTAGGTTGGGAGAAGATATCTAAAAATAACACTTGATGACCTCAACATTAGCAGAAGTAAAAATAAACTTGAAAGAAAACAATAGTTGCTGATATAAGGAAAATTTTAAAAAAAGAATCAATGGAAATAAAACGTATAAATCGGTATAGATAGCAAAAAGAAAAAAAAAGTAAGAAAAGGTCTAATTATAGAAATAGATTTCCCTATTCGATGAGCAGACTTTTCTGTGATGGGATGGATATATATTGTAAGATGAATACACATTTGCTCTTTTTTATAAAGTGGAACATGTGCCATCAAATGTCAGTTTAGAAGTGTCTATAAAAGTAGAATAACACTGTTTACAATTTTATTTTTATTTGAAAATATTTTTCTTGGTATCAGTTCAAATAATGATTGGTTGAAAATGAAGAACCACACACTATATATAAGAATGCAGTTTCTCTCCAAGAAAATGTTACAGTGTTTCAGAAGAATCAGGTTTCTATTTATTATGTCTTCGCATATGCTGAACTAATGTTGACTTTCTTGAAAATGAAGAGCCACACACTTCACATGTATATGGCCTCTCTCCAGTGTGTATTCGTTTATGCACTCGCAAATGTGAACTATATGAAAAAGAAGAGCCACACATTTCACAAAAATATGGTCTTTCTCCAGTATGTGTCCGCTTATGCCCAACTAATGTTGACTTTAATGAAAAAGAAGAGTTGCATACATCACACGAATAAGGTTTTTCCCCACTGTGTGTTCTCATATGACTCACCAAAGTGGATTTCACTGAAAAAGAAGAGTCACAGATTTCACAGGAATAAGGCTTTTCTCCAGTGTGTGTTCGTATATGGCGCACAAGATGAGATTTAAGTGAAAATAAAAAGCCACACACTTCACAAGAATAAGGTTTTACTCCAGTATGTGTTAGCATATGTCGCTTTAAGTGTGAATTGTATGAAAAGGAAGAGGTACACACATCACAAGGATATGATTTCTTTATAGATTCTATTTGCATTTTGTAAATAAATTTACAAAGCTGGGAATCAACTAATTTTACACAAAGTTAAACAAAATTACAAATTTGTTAAAAAATTTTCTGTTTTATCCTTTCCTTTTTCTCCAATGCAACCAAGTAAATTTATGTAAAAGCAAATTTTGTAAACATTTCACTTTTCTACTCTGGTTTTGATATCACGTGTCGTAACATCGCACAATGCTTTACGTTTCTTTTTTTGCAAACTATTTAAACAAATGTGTTGTTAATTTTCAATGATTTTCTTCTTGTTCTCCATTTAAATATGTTTATGGTATGTATTTTTCCGCTTTTAATTTTAGATTAAAATTAAATTCATGACATATGCTGAAGCAGGAACATCTGTAAGAAAAATAGAAATTAAAATTAAAACATGAAATATATTTTCGTCAAGAAATACATCTTTTCATAATTTTACAGGTTATTTCTTGAGCCTTCATACTGTGTGTAGAATCATGTTAAGAATTACCGGCATAAGAGCTAAAAATATTTCATCAGAAATTTGTGCTTGAATGAAGAAATATTAATATAAGAGCTCCAAATATTTGATAGATAAAGCAATATTTATATTAGCTATTATCCACTCAGAGGGAGGTGACGGTAATTAAGTGGATATTGGTGAAACTCGCTATAACTTTCTGTTTTAGTGTTACTATTATTTTATCAAAGAGTTAATTAAAAGTTAACGTAAAAAGGGAAACCAAATATACAGCAAATAACTGTTATCAAATACAATAAAACTTACTTTTCTACCAACCTGCATAAGTTTCAAGTGTTAATACTTATTGCAAGATTTATTCTCTATGAATTTGTTATCGTCACTTTCAATCTATCTTTAAAAATAGTGGTCGATGTATTAGGTAGTTGATCGCTAATTTATGGCCGAAAAGATAGTAAATAATGATAATAATAATTTATTATTTCATATCTACTAATCAGCTCCTATATATACCCATTCCAAAACTTTCCCAAACATCACGCGCCTTTCAAATTTACTTAATTACTTTGTTTTACAGCTAATAAATTAATATTCACAAATATACACTCATAATATCTACTTATCAGCTCCTATATATACCTATTCCAAAACTTTCCCAAACATCACGTGCCTTTCAAATTTACATAATTACTTTGTTTTACAGCTTCTAATAAATTAATATTCGCAAATATACACTCATGATATCTACTTATCAGCTCCTATATATAGCCATTCCAAAACTTTCCCAAACATCACGTGCCTTTCAAATTTACATAATTAATTTGTTTTACAGCTTCTAATAAATCAATATTCTCAAATATACACTCATGATTGTTTTTTCAGATTTCCAGATGTATTTAAAAAATTTTCCTCGATCATAATAATAAAAATTACAAATAGAATTAATTAAAGACATTGTTTTTTAAAAATCTATATAATTGAGTAACGTAATTTAATTAGATTGTAATGGAATATGCTGGAATAGCCGGCGTCCACTCCAACATTTGGTTACCAGTCCTCTGATTATTAAGAACAGCATTCTATTTCGAGGCAAAGAAAGTTCTATTTCAAGAAAGAGAAAGAGAGAGAGATGGACACAAGACAGGGGCGCGTTATTTGATTAATAACATGTAAAGATTACATTCTCCGAGATTTATTGTACGAGTCGCTCAAAAATGATATATTTACTTTGATTTTTTTATTAAAACGTTTTGGGTTTATTTTTAAATCTAATAAGAAAGCACAAATTTATTGAATCAAATTGTTTAATTTAAAAATAATTGATTTTAAAAATGACACATTTTATTGGGCAATTAAATAATTGAATTTAGAATTGTGTTCACTGTATTTCTTTTTTTAATTGTTGATTTTATTTTTTCGATTTAAAAAGCTTCAAATATTATTATCTTTTTACGATCTTAAGTGAGTTTAGGATTTTTTGTTTTACATTTTACGCCGTAAAGGTTAAATTTTGTTTAGACACTATGTTTTTATTATTCCGTGTTTTATTCATTAAAGTAAAGGATTCAGTGATTTTCTTTTTTTTTGTAAAAAACAAACAAACACATTTTACTGAGCAATTAAATAAAACAACTAGCAAAATAATAATAATAATAATAACAATAATAATAATAATAATAATAATAATAATAATAATAATAATAATAATAGAAAGTAAACAACTTGATATATGCGGGCCAAAATCAGTAAGTCTGAAACTAAAAAGTGAAAAAAAGACTGGCCAACAGAATGGACAGACGAAATCTTAATGGGAGATCATACTGGAAACCCAGATCACCAAACTTCAGAAGGAAGCTAAAACCGTAAACAGGATGAAGAACAGTAAACAATGGAAGAGCAAAAATCTGAATTGCAAGGAAAGACTAAATAAGAAACATGAAGAACTAAAACAAAAGATAGCAGCAAAAGAGGCAAGATTGAGACAATACAGATACCAATCGTTACAGTAAAAAAACAGGACTTTTGAAAACAGTGAAAGCCAGTTTTACAAAAACGTAAACATAAACAGAGAATGAACAACAACAGAACAACTGGACCTGAAAGAAACAAAACACTTCTGAAGCAAAATATGGGAAAAGGCTCAATATCACAACAAAATTACTAAATGGCTGGAAAACATCAAAGATAAACTACAGGAAATTGAAAAAAGAACAAAAACAGAAATCAATGAAGAAACTATTAAGACAACTCTAAAGAAAATGGCAAACTGGAACACACCAAACCACGATGGAATATATGCATACTGGTTAAAATAATTCACGACTCTACTTGAAAGGCTTGCACAGAAACTTAGAACATATTTCCATAAAACAGACGTACCAGAGTGGATGACCAAAGGAAGGACAACGCCTATACAAGACGCTAAGAAGGGAACAACCCAAATCAATTTCAGACCAATAACATGCTTACCAACAATGTGGAAAATCCTAACAAATCAACTGAGAGATAAATTCACCATTTTCCCCGAGGAACAAAAAGGATGCCGGAAATGGAAAAGAGAGACGTATGATCTGTTATACATAGATCAAAGGATCCTGAAAGAAGTCAAAAGCAGGAAAAAGAACATATCTATGGCATAGATTGACTACAAAAACGTCTGTGACAGAATCCCTCAAGCATGAATAAAAGTGTACAAAATACCCGACAGGATTATTAATCTCATCAAGAAATCAATGGGAACAATAATATTAGAACTGACAGTTGGAGGACAACATTTGACGGAGATAAAATACAAAGAGGCATTTTCATAGGAGACACCCTATCACAACTACTGTTTATCATAGCCATTATGCCACTTAACTACATACTCAGGAAAGGTAATGCCGGATACAAGTTCACAGGCACAGAACAAAGAATAAACCGCCTCATGTACATGGACGACCTGAAGCTATTTTCAAAAAGCAATGAGGAACTGGAAAAGCTAATAAATATGACCAGAATCTTCAGCCAAAATATTAAAATAGAATTCGGAATGGAAAAGTGTACACTGCTAGAGATGAAAAAGGAGACAACTGACGGCATGAAATTACCCAACCAAGAGCAGATGAGGGTGCTAGACGAACAAGACAGCTATAAATATTTGGGAGTTCTGGAAGCAGATACAATCAAATCAACAGAAATGAAATAGAAGATTGGAAAAGAATATCTGAAAAGAACAAGGAAGCTATTAGAAACAAAATTATATAGCAGAAACCTAAGAAAAAGAATAAATACCCAAGCAGTATCACTAATAAGATACTCTGGACCATTCATAAGCTGGACAAAAGAAGAACTGAGGCACTTTGACAGGAGGACTAGAAAATTAATAACTATGCACAATGCACTACATCAAAAATATGATACAGACAGACTCTACGTGAGATGAAACGAAGTGGGAAGAGGACTAGTAAGTATAGAAAATTGTGTGGACAACACTAAAAGAGAGCTGGAGAAATAAATAAATCATAACACAGAAAAGCTGATTACCGCAGCAAGAGACACCATTCTAATGAACAACTCAGGAAGCACCGAAACCAGAAACAAACAGACAAGAAAAGTGGGAAGAAAAACAACTACATGGACGTTTCATAAGAATGACAAGAGAAGAGACATACGAAACTAGTTTGGCATAGCTGAGAACAGGACACCTGGACAGAGAAACGGAATCCTTACTGACGGCTGCACAAAACAATGCAATTAGGACCAACTATATTAAAGCTAAAATAGATAAAACCCAGGAAAACAGTAAATGCAGATTGTGTGGACAAAGAGACGAAAAAGGAATTCTAAAAACTAACCAAAAAAGAATACAAAACTAGGCATGACTGCGTGGGGAAAGCAGTACACTGGGACCTATGCAAACAAATGCATTTCTAACACTCTGACAAATGGTACAAACATAAACAAAAGACAGTACTGGAAAACGAATCCTCTGGGACATGGAGGTACAAACAGATAAACTCATACAAAGAAAGAGACCGGATGTGATAATAGTACAAGAAAGAAAAATCATGCTAAATCGTAGATTTTGCAGTCCCAGCTCACCACAGGGTGAAGACCAAGAAGACAGAAAAATGAAGTAAATACACTGAACTCGCCAGTGAATTTAAGGGGATATAGAGTATGAAGAAAATAAATATAATACCAATAATCGTAGGAGCACTAGGAACAGTTCAGAAGAACCTGGAAAAAAGACTGCGAGAAATTGGAATCAAAGGGAAGACTGAGATCATACAACGGACGGCAATGATAAAAACAGCTAACATCTTAAGGAAAATCTTTGAATGCAGAAACCTTTCAAGATAAGTTACGAAGACTAACCAATCACATCCAAGGAGCAATAGGAAGAAAACAAAATCACATAAAGAACAGCATAAAACCAAAGGAACAGAAACTGCAAGAAATTTTATATACTACCCCCCCCCCCCCCCGCCCCCCCAAAAAGTGATGGAACCAGCCCCGGCTGATACCAAACAAAACATTAGTAAAGAGTCACGGAGGATGGAAAGACCGAGGAGGGATAGAACTAACCAGAACTGTGATGGAAGAGTGCAGAAAGCACTGGGACATTAGAGAGGCTTATTGCAATCCAAATCCCAGAGAAGGCCAATGGTCGTTGCCAACGAGAAATCGATGGTAAGCGTCTGTTGTGATAACACAAATTCATTTACAGTAGTTATCAAATGAGGTGGAGAGCACTAGAAATCTGGGGAGACTTGTTGTCACTCAGACTCCAGGGAACACCACTAGTGATTATCAGTGAGCAATCACTGATGACTGTCTGTGTGAGAACTCATAGTGAGTAAAAATAATAATAATAATAATCAACACCTGGGCAGTATCACTATTAAGACCATTCATAGATTGGACTAAAGAAGAACTCAGTCACCTTGACCAAAATACTAGAAAATAAATGACCATACACAACACACTACACCCAAAAGACGATACAGAAAGACTCTACATGAAAAAAAAAATGAATGGAGAAGAAGACTGGTAAGTATAGAAGACTGTGTGGAAGACACAAAAAAAGAGCTGGAGAAATACATAACACAGAACACAGAAAGGCTGATCACCTTAGCAAGAGACATTGCCCCAATGAACAAGTTGTGAAGCACCGAAACCAGAAACAAACAGACAACAAAAGAAAAATGGGAAGAAAAACAGCTACATTGACGCTTCATAAGAATGAGAAGAGAATCCACCAACATTACTAGGCATGGTCAAGAAAAGGAACTCCTACTGATGGCTGCACAAAACAATGCGATTAGGACTAACTACATTAAGCTAAAATCGATAAAACCCAGGAAAACATTAAATGCAGATTGTGGACAAAGAGGCAAAACAGTAAATAACATAATAAGTGAATGCAGCAAACTAGCCCCAAAAGAACACAAGAACGAACACGACTGTGTGGGGAAAGCAGTACATTGGGAACTATGCAAACAACTTCATTTCGAACACACAGAGAAATTGTTCAAATATAAACCAGAGACAATACTGGAAAACGAAAATCACAAAATCCTCTGGACATGGAAGTCCAAACAGATAAACTCATCGAAGCAAGGAGACCGGATGTCATAATAGTTAGCAAGGAAAAATCTTGCCAAAATGTAGATTTTGCCGTTCAAGTAGACCACAGAATGAAGATCAAGGAGACGGAAAAATGAAGCAAATACAGAACTTGCCAGAGAATTGAAAGGGATATAGAGCATGAAGAATTTCAATATAATACCAATAATCGTAGGAGCACTTGGAACAGTCCCCAAAAAACTGGAAATAAGACTGGGAGAAATTGGAATCGAAAGGATCACTGAGACCATACAAAAGACGACAATGATGAAAACAGCTGCAATCTTAAGAAAAATCTTCGTATGCGGAAGCCAACCCACATAAAAAGTCACATGGATATGACAATAGGATGAAAACAAAACCACACGAAGAACACCACCACATGAACCCAAGTAACAGAAACTGCAAGAAACTTTATAAACTGTTCCTCCCTCCACTAAAAACGGGACTGATACCTCACAAAATATTTGTGAATGGTCAAGGAGGATAGGAAGACCAAGGAGGGATAGCACTAACCAGATCTATGCTGGAAGAATGCGGAGAGTACTGGGACCTTGGGGAGGCTTATTGCGATACTGCAAAGTAATTTGTAATAGTTATCGAAAAGAGGATCAAGAGTACTAGAAATCTGGAGAGGCTTGTTGTCACTCAGACTCCAGGGAACACCACCGGTTATGGTGCTTCCCAGATAAGCTTTGACCCCGTCGTTAGGGTTAGGGTTAGCGTTAGGATCAGAGTTATCTCGGGTCTTAATCTGAAGAATTACTTGAGTTATTATCAGTGAGCAACCACTGACGATGACTTGTGTGAGTACTCTTAGTGAGTACAGATAATAATAATAATGATAATAATAATAATAATAATAATAATAATAATAATAAGTAAGAAAAAAAACTTACTCTAATCTGATTGGCAACCACCCTGAACTTATGCTCACGGTCCCATTAAGCTTTTTTGACTACCTTTTAAGCCTGAAGTTATTCATCTACCTCCCACAAGGTAAGATGTGACACAAGATCGGGAAAGTGGGATTAGATAAGCCAGCGCTCAAGAGGTGAGCACTCTGGCCATTTAAAAATTGCTTGGGCAGCCCTGTCGGCATTCCCGGTAGGGCGCCTCAGCCAAAGAGGGGAGGCGAAACCTGGGAGGGTGCACCTCCTAGAACTTCACAGGACCAGCAACCCCCAATAGACCGGCATAAATCCAGACCCAAAGGCCCGGACAATACCAGTTTATTAGGCGGGGTAAAAAACCCTGACTCTAACGATAGATTAAAAGTTACGATAACAAATTCATAGATAATAAATCTTACGATCAATATCCACACTTGAATGTTATATAGGTAGGTAGAAAAGTAAATTTTCTTGCGTTTGGTAAAAGTTATTTGGACACTTGTACATTTTAACATTTTGTTTTCATTTTAGAAGAGTTTCATCCGCTACAAGCTAAGAGTTAACAAAGTGCCCTGCCTCATCAGGTTAAGAATGGCTTTCTAAATTTGCACGGGGATGTTAAAATGCACAAGTGCTGTTATTTGTTGTATATTTGTTTTTTTTTCCTTTTTGCATATTAGCTATACCACACTTTTGTCATTAATATTATTTTTTTGCTAAAACTTGGACGACGTAAGAATAAGTATTTTAGGAATAATCCCGAAACCAATTTCACCCTAAATAATGGTACTTTTATCAATCCTGAACCAGTGGTCGTGACGTTCGACTCGGAATCGTTCGGCTGTCCTACGCAAACGGCCGAGTGTTGACGAGTCGAAGCAGCCAATAATTTTGTTACAAAGTGAAAATAAGTGCTTTCGTAGACGGATTTTTTGTCAGGAAGTTTTTGTTTCTTGTTGCTTAAAAGTACGAAAAATTTTTTTTTTGTCTTTTCCTGAGAGAGAGTTAATTAAGGGGCAGTTACTGTGAATTGTAATTTTGAGCCAGATTTTGTCTTTAATATCTAACAGCTTTGATTTTTTATTAAATTGCGATCATGGATCTGAACTTGTTCCAGTTTGAAGACGTACTTTATTTTACTTCCGAAAAAGCTAAACAGATCGATTTCTTGCAAGCCCATGAGCTTATTTCTGGCGAAGAAACCTGCAGTTGTGGACATAACATGCGACTTGTGCCATCAACAGTGAAAACTGATGGATTTCTTTGGCGTTGCACGAGTGGTTACTGTGCAAGTCTAACGTCGATTAGTGTGAGAATTTCTCCTCAAATAGAAGATGGCCAAATCACGATTCGTAACGCCAACAAGCACTTGCCTTGATTCCAAGAGAACTCCAAACGGGGAATGCTTTTCTTGTGGTTGCAGAAACGATACGAACTGCGTGTTCAGCCTTTTAGTCGAACATCGATTAGAGATAATTATTGACACGAGGTTACTTTAATTGCTCGGTCGTTAAGTCCTTTAAAAAGTTGGTGCGGGGTTAATTCCTCGCAAAACACAACACTAGAAACTTGTAAAAATACAAGGGGTCCTTTAAAAAGTTGGTGCGTGGTTAATTCCTCGCAAAACACAACATTAGAAACATGTAAAATACCAAGGGGTAGATACACGAGGTTCATTCTTGCCTCGCAAAAACTCAACTACTATCAGATTCGAAAAAGACCCGCATGAGGAAAAAGGCGCGCAAAAAGTCTTTTCGAATGTTCACTCCAGACATAGAGGCGCCGAAGTTTTAGGTCAATGTCAAGGTCACTTTTCCTTCCTTCTGAAGGAGGGGTCGACAAGTGCAATTGCTGGCATCGTGATTTCTAACAAGGAATGGTCAGCAAGTGCTGTGATTTCTAACATTAGACGTAACTCGCTGAATTTCGTTCAGTGATTTCATTCACTACAAAATTCAAATTTAAACCAAATAAATTCTAAAATTTTCCATTACTGTATTCTTTTACGTTCATTTATTAATAATTAATTTCCAGTTAATTGCTTTCGATGTAATAACAACAGTTGAATAGAGTTACTGCCCCTTAATTAACTCTCTCTCTCAGGAAAAGACAAAAAGATTTTTTTCGTACTTTTAAGCAACAAGAACCAGTTTTTTTTTAAAGAAAAATAAACCCAAAATGAATTACGAACAGCGTTGCACTGCAGTATTATCGCGAGCAAGTAAGAATAAATAATAAAATTAAAAATATATTTCGTGATAAAAGTAATTTTGGTACGTTTTTTTGTTTTTTTTTCTTCAAAAAAATTCCTTGTAAATAAAACTACAGTATTCATTTTATAACAGTAACCTCGCTGTTTTTTTTCCTGTTGTTTCTTTCAAAAAAAATCATGTAAATATGTTTAATTTTCTTTGTTTGTTTCTTTAAAAAATTCCTTACCCTAGCCCTAACCCTAAAAAAAAACAAAAAAAACAAGCAAAACATTATTATCATAGGACGCAGCACCGTACAAAAATGTCGGCTGCTCGCTGCTTCGGCTCGGCAACTCTCGGTCGTTTGCGTAGAACAGCCGAACGCTTCCGAGTCGAACGTCACGACAGCTGGTTCAGGATCGATAAAAGCACAAAAAAATATTTACGATATGAACAGGTTCGACCATTGAAAGTCGTCGAAGCAAGTCAATCAAAACAACAAAAGAATCAACTTTAATTTAATTAAATAACATAAAATGTTTCATTGTTTTCGTTTAAAGAAAATTTTCGAATAATTATTTGTATACATTTGGTTTTTTTTACTTACCTTTCAAACATTAAAAAAACAAAACTGTGTTTTGCTTTCTGTGGTTCAAAATGTGTTCTCCAAATTTGTTCGGTTTCTGAGGAAACAATTTGTGGTTTTCAGTTCATGATAACGTAAAATTATGGTCCGTCTCATCACAAGAATGAAAGGGGTCGAAGGTCACGAAGCGGTGTAAAGCCTAATAGAATCTCTTGTTAAGAAGTCCATCAATTTTACTTTTCTATATTGATAAGTACTAAGATGTTAATATACTTATTATGTGTAACCCTACGTAAAAATATTATGATTCGCCAGTGTTCACACTAATATTCATATAAAATAACGTTTCAATCGGTAATTTTAGAAAAAAGAAAGAAAGAAGAAATACGCTGAAATCTTTCGGGCTGGTAACCAACATTGCCGTAAAAAGTATAACTTTTAAAACAATTTAGCAAACCAGACGAGTACTCGACTCAAAGTCAGCAGCAAAGGATTTTATTTACCTTCTCCCCAGGAGGTTAGGCACAAGGTCAGTTTTATATTACTCCCACAAGGTAAGATGTGACCCAAGGTCGGTCGGGAAAGTGGGACTGGAAAAGCCAGCGCACGAAAAGGTGAACACTCTGGCCATTAAAAATTGCCTGAGCAGCCCCGTCGGCATTCCCCGGTAGGGGCGCCTCAGGCAGTAAGCAATAAACTTACTCCTCCCCAAAGAGGGGAGGCAAAGCCTGGGAGGGTGGACCCCTAGAACTGCACAGGACTGACCCATAGATCGGCGTAAATCAAGCCCCGAATGGCCAAGACAATATCAGTTTATGGGGTGCAGTATCCATCGGAACAGATACTACACTTTGATCTTGGCCAAAAGGCTAATAGTTTTTATTTACTCCTCTCCAGGAGCTAGGCACAAGGCCAGTTTTTATCTTACTCCCACAAGTAAGATGTGACCCAAGATCGGGTCGGGAAAGTGGGACTTGAAAAGCCAGCGCCCGAGAGGTGAACACTCTGGCCATTAAAAATTGCCTGGGCAGCCCCGTCGGCATTCCCCGGTAGAGGCGCCTCAGGCAGTAAGCAATAAACTTTCTCCTCCCCAAAGAGGGGAGGCGAAGCCTGGGAGGGTGGACCTCCTAGAACTGCACAGGACAGACCCATTGATAGGCGTAAATCAAGCCCCGAAGGCCAAGACAATACCAGTCTATGGGGTGCAGTATCCATCGGAACAGATACTACACTTTGATCTCGACGTCAGATTTAGTTCTTGATATTAAACTCCATCCGTAATATAACTTCCGGCGAGAGTTTCAGTTTCCCAAATTAATAAATGTATTAATTAAATTGTTAGGTGAAAGTACAGAATAGTTAACAAAACCCCTCCCCCTCGCCATGTTAAGAAATAACGTTATTATTTCAGCACGGTCCGTAAACTGCAGAAGATTATTTAGAAAGCCATTCTTAACATGGGGAGGGAGGCTTTGTTAACTATTCTGTACTTTCACCTAACAATTTAATAAATAAATTGATAAATAAAAATGAGTACAACACTTGTCAAACTAGAAGAGTAAGCGACCCAAAACAGGAAGTTTTTGATATCAGGAATTAAATCTGACCTAACACCGTTTGCTGCTAACTTTCAGTGGTAACTATCTGGTTTGCCAACAATTTAATTAAAACAAATTGTTTCAGATTATGACGATTGTGGGGTGTGTTCACAAAGAAAAAAAGGATGAAAAAACAAACAAATAAAAAAACAAATAATAGAACAAATAACTGTAACCAAACGCAAGAAAATTTACTTTTCTACATATCTGTATAATTTTCACTTGTGTTTACTGATTGTCAGATTTATATATTAATTTGTTATCGTCACTTTTAATCTATCGTTCGACTCAGTTTCCAACATACCGGTGATTTTTTTAAAGCTGCTTGATAATTATTTCAGTCTTAAAAGATAGAAGAAAAAAAATGCGCGCGTGTGTGTGTTGGGGGTGTGGTAGTACTGTAAGCCTACGTGCGAGTTGGTTTCCAGTCGGATTATGGTACGCTATGTGCCTTGTTTATACGGTGCTAATGTATTTGATCGAGCTTCTATAAAAATTGCCACCATGTTGGAAGATCAGTCGAACGATAGCTTAAAAGTTACGGTAACACATTCATAGATAATAAATCTTACAATCAGAAAACACACATGAAAATTATACAGATAAGTAGAAAAGTAAATTTTCTAGCATTTGGTAACAATTATTTGTTTTCTATTTGTTTTGGTTTGTTTTTGTTTTCACTCATATTTTTCTTGTTAGCTATACTGCACAATCGCCCGGCTTATTTCATAAAATAGTGGCATTCCCTTGACGCTAATTATGGAATTGTCGGCCATTGTTGCGAATATAACTCTTTGAAAATGTAAACAAATGAATTCGCTCGAATCTCTAAAATGCACAAGTGCCATTAAATCAATAATGTCGTATTAAAGCCAATTTCTTCGGAAATATACTCTATTTGATACGGCATTATTTTGAGTTGCACATTTTTAATAAATTAAAGAAAAGACTGTTTATTGTTTGTTAAATTGTAAATTTGTATTATATTTTAAGTCTCTCCCCCCTTCTCTCTCTCTCTCTCTCTCTCTCTCTCTCTCTCTCTCTCTATATATATATATATATATATATATATATATATAGAGAGATATATATATATATATATATATATATATATATATAGTAATCCAGATAGGGTAAAAATCCACAGGGTAGAAATCCAAAGGCAATCAAACCGGGCTTATAAAAAAGTGCTCAATAAGAATATAGAGCTGTATTATGAATGATTTTTTTATTCAAACAAATTGGTCACATGACTATTATTCCCCCTTCTTTTTTTGCTTAGCTCCATTCTTCCCGGATTTCACCGAAAGGGTTGGATCACAAAAAAAAAACCTTCTGCCTGATGAGACCTCAGCTCTTTATAGCTGTAGATCGATAACATCGACATGCCAGTGTCGCAGACATGTACATGTTTGAATAAAAAATCATTATATATATATATATATATATATATATATATATATATATATATATATATATATATATATATATATATACACTACAAAACAGTGATTTTATTATTTGTTAATTACTTTTTGAACAAAAAAATGGAAAAAAAGTTTGCTATTTGTAAAATTTAAAATGTGTAATATATTTCAAATGCATGTATAAAATGCATTTATTTTATTTTCACAATAGAAATGAAAAAAGTTTTAAAAAATAAAACAAAACAATGCGTAAAACAAATATAATATATATATTTTTAGCGCAACAATCAGAAAGAAAATTATTATTTGCCAAGTTACCGGAAAAAAATACAAAAGTTGTTTCATTAATTTTTTTTGTCAAAAAATAAATACTTTTTCATAAAATAAAATACGGTGAGTGTTTATCTTGCTTTAAAAGTTGTTTCTTTATTTTTTTTCTGTTGGAATGGCGCCTCATTTTTATTTTGACGCCGGTTCGTTTTCATCATTTGGCTTTTTCCGGCTGTTTATGTAATTCTGCATCAGCAAAAGTCGGTTTTCTCTGGTTCAAAAGCTGTACTAGTACACAAAGGAGTACATTAAAATCCTTGTGAATCCGATTATATATTTTTCCGCACATATATATATATATATTTTTACGCACAGAAAAACACCATATTTCTAATCATTTTGCTGGAGTAGTCAATTATGATTATAATTGCTAATCGATTTATTTTACATAAGGTTGGTATTCTATTTCATATTGTCTTCCAACGCACGTGTACAGAAAGTAAATTTACTATCTATGTGTTTGCCATGTGTGATGTGTCGTTATTGTTTAACCAGTCATTATGCCTATCTCTGTTAGCCCTTACCTTACGAAAAAGGAGGGGGGGAAAATGGCATCACGCCAGTATTTATTTAGAAACTCATCAGTCAGGGCCGATAACTGAGTATGCGTTGCTTATTTGCGTTATCGTCAACAATTATTTTAGAATGCAGATTGCGGCATCAGTTTGGCATACAATTTTAACATAAATGTGATTTTACCACTTTGCCGGTCGGACTTTAGTTACCTGCCCTAAGAAGTTTAAATGGCCCGGAAAGAGGGTGTGGTGAACACCACAATTAAGGTACTCTCTCTTACTCTCTTTCTTTCTTTCTTTCTTTCTTTGTTTAACCCTTCTTCGCCTCTGAAGGGAGAAACTCGTGAAGTCTTGCAGAATCACGTTGGCCGAAGGATTTCGGCCAGCTTGACCACGCGAGATGTGAAGTCGATAAAAGAACACGTGTTCCCTTTCCTCACCCTCTTTTTCCCTCAGCGTCTTGAGAAGAACGCACCAAGAACTTTCGGCGATTCCCCCCCCCCCCCACCAGCTCGAACGAGCTGTGTGGAGGAGGGGGGGGGGGAGAAAAAGGTAATCTTATTCACATCTTTCAATTCGATGAACATTTCTTCACACATGATCAATTACAAATTAGCCACACAAAAGACATTCACATGCTCGCATATATACACTTACAAGTACGAACCTAAGAACTCTTTAAAATGTTTCAAATATTAAATAAATTGTTTTGTTAATAAAAATGTTATTCCTTTCCCTTTTTATTAACCATTATAAAATGCCTATTCGTATATGTGTATAGCTTCCTAATTCCTTCGCTTTCTTTAAGGTAAGTTTAAATAATATTTTCTTACTTTCTCTTGGTTGTCTTAAACTGTTTTATTTAATCCCCATGTGGTCCGATGGTGGAAGCCTAACGGTGTAATAACATGCAGTTATAAATGTCATCTATTACACTACCTATGGTTGGGGGATTCATTTTCGCAAAACCATTTGTCCGAAATCCTTCGCGACTGTGGTTAAAATCCATTGTTCTCTTTTGAATCTCCCGCCATAAACACACTTCCACCTCGGCCATAATTGGTCGGCCATAAGGGGATCATTTTACGTCTAATTATTATGGTCAACTAATCTCCTACTCTAAATTAAAAGAATAATTGTTTCTTTTTGCAATGTTCACCACACGTCATCGCCTTAAAAATGTAGAATCCCATTGTTTTTAGGGGGGGGGGGCTTGTATGTTTTCCCTTTACGTATTGTATCCAAGATGCTGATACACTCTTTGTGAGATTTTAAAGATTTTATGTATTTTTTTTTTTTTTTTAAATTAATTTATTTATTTATTTTTACATTTATTCGTGTTTTAATTATTTTGGTGGCCTTTTGTGCTACAACACCCCTCAGCTACACCCAACGAGATTCTATTTTTGTTAGGCGATTACGTGTGAACACCCCCGAAAAAAACCCAATTATTTTAGAAATTAAAGTGGGGTATTAGATTTGCATATAAATTTAACGTAAAATGATCCCCCATTTCCGGGACATTCTAACTTTTCGGGACAGTTAACTTTTTTTTTTTAAATTGTAAGTCCGACTGACAAAGTTGTAAAATCCCACGCAATCACATTAAACAGTTTAAAAAACAACAACACAGAATTTATCTCCCATAGTGGAAAAAAATGGTTTACAGTCCTGTGTCCTAAAACGTTACAATGGCCTGGAAATGGGGAGGGGGCATTTTGCGTTGAATTGGGCAGCACTTTTCATGTCGACCACTAATCACAATCAAGTATTTCCTTGATCCGCTCTGAATACAAAAAACTTTTAAATTATTTGCCGATTTTACAATATCTTTTCCTTTTCAGTTTATTATTATTTATTTTTTACTTTAAAAAAAGAATTAACGTTAAAGTGTAGTATCTGTTATGATTCTATACTTTATCTTTTCTATTATCGGTAAGTGAAAGAGAAATATTTTTAGACTGACGCAATTTTTTTTGTCCAAATCCAGGCTACGCCTTTTTGGGAAAAATCGATGTTTTAATTTTTTTTAAGAAGAGTCAACAGAAAAAAAAGGTGACAAAAACAAATAATCAACAACTAAATGTTACCAAAAGCAATAGAAGATACTTTTCTACTCACCTGGATAAGTTTTTTGTGGTTTAAAATATTTTAAAGAGCTTTTATTTACATTTTTTTTATCGTTGCCTTCAAAGTTTTGTAAACACGACTAATTCACTATAGCACCCGATTTTACTCGATTTGGAGTTTCTGTGTTGTATGTTTAGCAACTCAAAAATCGAAAATTAGACAAATATACTGTAAAAAATCGGTCGAATATTTAATTTGCAACCGATCTGTATAATCTGTATTTTTGTTTAATTTTCGATTTTGGCAAGATTATCGAGTAAAATCTGAAACCATGTTGAATTCGTCGGGTTTACAAGGCTCAGGAGGCAATGATAACAATGTAAATAAAACCGCTTTAAAATACTTTAAACACACAAAAAAAAACTCGGCGAACCTTTACTTTAGGGTTAAAAACTTATAACACTTTCAAAATTTAATATTTTTGGAAATTATTTTCAGCCGATGGCTTTTGGAACCATATTGAATCATATTCCATAAAAAAATGAAAAATCTTTTTTATTATTTTAGATTTTAGAGGTGGGATCACTTCCATATATAAATCTAACGTAAATCAACCACCCACTTCTTGGCCAAGTTCAGGGCAAAAAAGCTCATAGCATTGTCTAAAATTTATATTTTTGGAGAAAAAAATCAGGAAAGTACTTTTAGAACCATAGTGAATCATATTACTTTTTTTTTTTTAAATGTTACATGTGTTTTAGTTTATTCCTAAATTTATTTTTTTCGACATAAAATACATTTTGGACAACGCTTCGACCGATGTAACCCCTGACCTTCTTCAGGAACTTAGGAACCTTCTAGTTAAATTTGGTAACACAAACAGAATTTCCAACTGAACCCTTTATTTAATCCATAGAGGTAGATTGTTCTCATTTCGCCATCCATGATCGGGTAGAAGTGCTAGTGCTAATTTGTTATTCTTCGTTATTATCGCCTGTAGTAAGGATTGAACTTTCACCTCCCCCCCTCCTCAAAAGACGGTTACATGGGGTCATGCTGATGGAATGAGAACAATCCACTCCCGTTGATCAGGGTTCACTGTTCGCTTAGAGATTTCGTACAGGTCCCCAAGTTATAAAAGATGTACCTGAAGAAGGTTACATCTGAAATTGGCCAAGAAGTGGGTGGTCAATTTAAGTTAGCTTTATATAGGAAAGTCATCCCCCCTCTAAATTCACGACATTTCAACCGAGTGAGGAACTTACCTGTCGTACTAAGCTGAAAGTCCCTATATTTACCATCTTTGTAGAGATACTCCTTCAGACAATGGTGGCTGCCAATATTAGCTGGAGCAAGAGATATTATACCAAACGATACTCACTTCAGCTTTGTTACTGGATTGAAGGAACACTTATTGACAATGGCAACAGACTTGAATGTAAGACAGCAATTTTGGTCAGGGAATTGCAGAGGTACAAAGTAGACATTGCGGCGCTTTCTGAGACCCGTTTTGCGTAATCTAGGCTATGCAATTTTCTAGTCTGATAAATCGGAAGAGAGAGAGAGAGTCGTGAGGCTAGTGTGGGATTTGCAGTTAATAATTCCTAAATTTACAACATTGAAGAGCCAGTTGGCATTAATGAGTGTATAATGAAAGTGAGAATTCCCCTTACTGCTCGTTGATATATGAATATCTTATCCGTCTATGCGTCGACCTTTGCTTCACCTGAAGATGATATTACTTCTTTCTACCATATACTTAGATCTATTATCACCGGTTTGCCACGTGCCGAGTGTTTAGTAATCCTTGGTGACTTCAATGTGCAGGTCGACTCTAACAATGAAACCTGGTCTTCCTTAAGTCCATATGGTATTGCTGGATTCAATTCAAATAGCATGTTGCTCTTTCAACTCTGTAGTGAGCTGGATCTAGTTATCACCAATATCTTTTCTCGCCAGAGTAACAAGACAACTAGGTCCCATCCTCAGTCCAGGCATGGCCCTTTACTTGATTACGTGGTGATGTAAGAAACATTTGCAAAGTCAGAGTATACGTGGTGCCGACTGTGATACTGATAACATAATGGTTAGAGCTAAGCTCAAAATTTCTATTTGACAGAAAAGTCACTTAAATGGAGTCAAACTACCTAAGCATATTGATGTCTTCAAGTTGAAAGATTAAGTTTTATGAAGTTCCCTCAAATCTGCTTTAGACTAGGTAGATTTTTCTGACTGCAATGGGAGAGAGTAAGAGACATTATATACAAAACACGTGTTAAGATAGTTGATTGAGAGCTCCCAGACATCGAGACTGGTTTTCTAACTTCAGTGAAATCAACCTTCAACTTGACAAGAAACAACATTTGAGACTTCTAAACTCTTCATCTCCAAACAGGTCAGCATTTGCTGCCCACTTCTCATCCGTGAAGAGTAAAGTTCAGTGTTGTGTGTGCCAAATAAAGAACACATGAAAAAACAAGGACATACAGACTGCTTGTGAACACATGGATGTTAAGAAGTTTTAGGCTCTGCTGTGTCAGGCATATTGTCTGAGGTCTTATTCAACAATCCCACTCCTTGTAAAAAAGGGACAACTTTATTGAAGGCTTCTCCACTTACAAACGAGCTAAAACTGAATTTGCTAACAAGTCGCCTGCTATTTTCAAGCACATTTCAAACGTTAATGATTATCAGTGGAAATAGCTTTTGGGGACCCCGTCCACTCCTTACTGTTTGTAGACTAACCACCATGTCCCTTACGAATTTACTGATCTATTCTCAGACTGTCATCCAATAGCAGTTAAATTAAGGAGACATATTCTACCTGATGCTAAATCTATGCAATCAGAAATATCTTGTGTGCTAAAAGAAGGTATTATAGAACCCTCTCAATCCAATGGCGAGACAAACTCTATTATTATCTCATAAAAATCACAAGAAGAGACTTGCATTGATTACACATGGGCGATACACTGGTTAACTCTCCTGGGTGCTTATCCTGTTCCTACAATAGAAAACATGATAAATAAGATTTCCAGTTTTCAAGTATTTAGCACTCATGATTAAACCAGTACTTATCATCAGGTTGCTATCAAGCCAGAAGCTGCTGGATCTCTATATCAGTTTCGTCGATTCCAGTTGGTAATAAACGATAGAGTAGCAAATTTCCAACAAGTTATTGAGAGGATCATCAAGCGAGAAGACAGTTGAGGAACTTTTGCTTATATTGCCAATGTTACAAGCTATAAAGAAAATCAAGCTATGCATGACACTAATTTGAAAGAGTCAATGACAGATGTAGCGAAGTCCGGACTGCCGCTAAACAAGAGCAAGTGTAACTAGCCCTTTAGTTTTGTAACTTGCTCGGATATACGATCAGCAATTGTTCTGCAAAACCTGACTCAGATAGGCTCAAAGGATTGATGGACTTGCAAGTATCTCAAGACCTTTATTTGGCTTCAACGAGCAATTTGTATGTTTTCTTGCAATTCTAGCTGGATCTCAATCTTCTATGAAAAGTTACATCGCCTAATTAAAATTACCAAGATACACATGGTCGCTTTACGTTACATGAAGAAGGAAATTGCAAAATCCTTCCGTGTAGCCATAGACTTTTCTCTCTCTCTTGAGGTAGAAACTGATGCCTCGGAACATGCTATCACTGCATCTCTAATATCGGCCTGTAGCTTTCTTTCAAAGAAGTTTAACTTTTGCCAAACAAAATTACTCCTCGGTTGGAAAGGAGATCTACGCTATTGTAGAGGAGATCCGAAAATGGCGAAACTTAATATCTGGGAAGCATTTTAAGATGATCACAGATAAAAAAATCTGTCTCCCTTATGTTCAATTCGAAAGGCAAATGGAAGATAAAAAATAAGAAAATCACAAGATGGATGTTTGAACTTGACTGTTTCAGCAACGACATTGCGTATCGCCCGGGAAAACAAAATGCTGCTGAATAATACGTGTATTGTAGGTAAACTAATTTGATTTCAAACTTCTTATTACCATTTCGCTCGTGTAATTATCAAATGACCAGAAACAAACTTTAATAAATAATGCGTTGATTTTCTTTATTACAGACAATTCTTTAAAATCAGACAAAAATGATAATAAAAATATGAGTTTATTTATTTTTATTTTTCATAAGATTTTGTATTTCTTTCCCGAGAGAAACTAATGAAACCACAAGATAGGTAGACACAGCTACACAGATATAGAATAACAAACGTAGATATAGACGGATAGATATAAAGTAATTAGTAACAACATTTTTTTCATTTTTAATATTCCTCGACATGAAATAAAACCGAAAGATAAACACCGATATATTCATACAGAATTAAAAGGAGAGAAAGAAGGAGAGAGATTATTACGACCAAATCTTCTGAGACATCTTTACTCACAATAACCCACTTGGCTAATCTATACGAATATTTCTGTGAAAATACAATGAGGGAGCACACATATTATTGTCTTTATTTGAAATACATAGTATACATTAAGAGAAATATATTTTACAAATCATATGAAAAGATAAGGTTCAGGATAAGTATTCACGATAATATTTTTAGTCACATAACTCATTTTGAGTTAAATGGGATTTTGCATCTCTTGTGTAGCTTCTTATTTTCTGTAACCTTTTACATGTAAATTATTTCCACATCATCCGCTCAACCACAGAACTTTTTTTTTGTTTATTTCTGTTACACTGAATGCTATTTATTAGATTCCTGAATGAGACCTAGTAGAGTAGTAACAAAAGAATAACACGTTTGAATATTATATGTTCGTATTTGTAAACACCTGTTTTCTTTTATTGAATATTAATTTTTTTAACGTGTACATTATCATAATTCATATGTTGCACCATACTGCCGTAAATATGAGGATATATTCACAAGTAGAAGTTTTTAATGAATAGCTTTATTTACATAATATTGATGTTTGAAGGAAGAAGTAAGCTATATATAATGTAGGGAAAGCCATTTTTACTGAATATCACAAATAAATAGGTGTATGTTTACAATATCACTCACCTTCATCAAAAGAAGTACACTTTTTTACAGGAATATTATTACTGTCTTGAGTTTAGTATCCACTATATATTTTCCAGTATGCAATTTCTCAAACAAGAACTATTTCTGATATGTATCAAAAATAAAAGTTAGAAGTTGTTGAAAAGTTTTACTTAGACACTGTTACAATTCATATGTGGCATCATACTGCAATAAATGTGCCGACACTTCACATGCGGACGTGTTTGGTTAAAGGATCGATTCCTAAAATCTGCATTCTACCAAAAAGTAGTTAGCGATATACAATTCAGAAAAAAAACACTTCTTACTGAATACCCCAAAATGGGTTCATTTTTCCAAGATCCCCTTATCGCGAGAAGTATCACAACTTTTAAGCGAATATCATTACTGCTTTCAATTAAGCCTAAAATATTAATTAATATTCAATTTCTCGACGTTCATCAGAATTCTACAACAGATAATTTCAGGATACTAATTGAAGGCCTACACTGAATGTATTACATAATACATTTAAATAAAACGCTTGTTTTTCTTGGTACTTCAATATCACTGTTTCTGAGTTTAATGTTTGTTTAATGTTAATGACATATTAATAAATATATCATCCAATTTTCACAGATAAGAATGTATTTGAATAGATTAGATAAGTATGCAATGTATATGAGAATGTTTCTCTTCAATAATATTTTTGTGAATCATGTGTGGTCAATCCGTGAAGACAAATGTAAAAAAAAATCTGGTGGCAAACCACAGTGGTTAATCTTTCTGAACGTCCAATTGGTAAGCAACAGTTCAAGAACAATTCTTTTTACTTCAGTCTCCTCCTTCAACCTCACTCTGTTCTCCTTACCGCTCTTCACCAGCTCAATGAAAAGAGTACGGTTTTTGTACTACTTTTTGCCCCACCTATGCAAATTGACTGTCAACCAGAGCCATCTAGCTTTCAAATTCTCCAAACAGCCAATTTGCAAAGGGGGACAACTCAAACCACATCATGAATCATACTACAGTAGGTTATTCTGTAATGTGGGTTCATGTGTCTCCTTAAAATACATTTATTGTTAATATAAAATTACAAAAATATTGCTTTTCTCTTTTTTTCATTTTAAGCTTGTTGATTCTTAGATGTTAAATGGGCCATTCCTAAGGTAACGCTTGATTTTTACATGAGTTACAGTTACATCTGAGGGATTTATGGTGTTAATTTTAGGACTGCACAACAGCTTGGTATAACAAAGATAGTGTCTAGGTATTCTAAAATTGTGTTAGAATAGACTAATTGTTATACAACAATCGCTACAATATTAATATATATAGGGACCACATTGTTTTCTTATAATTTCTAAAGTCCTGGTATTTTTGTAGATTTTTCACTCTCGGCTGTATGTAGACCATAGTCAATCGGGACAGTTTATAACAAGAACAATACTTTCATGTTTATTCAATATGAAAATGCCCAGCTTGATGGCCTTGTATTTTGTATATCTGCCTGCTTGTATGGATTTTTCATAAAAGACTCATCTCCACGAATGTTTAGTGTGAAACCAGTACATTCTTTTATTTCAGTAAAGAGTGTACTGGCCATCTGCCAAAATGATCTTGCGGTCAAACATTAGATGGCTCAGATTCTCAACATCCGAATGCAAAACATGCATGCATCATTATTTGTAGACCAGCAAATTTATTGAATCGATTTGGGAGAAGACTATTATCTTGTCCGGATAAAGTAATTCTTCAACTGAAATTTTGCCACTCCTGAGCCATTGGAGCGAAATCTCCTTGGCAATGTAAATAAGACTAGTGCTTCCACGAATTTTTCCTACTCTCCTATCTTGTAGCTTGTCTTCTGTTCCCTTTTTTGTAGAGTCCTCTCTTTTTTTTCATAGTTGCTGGGTTAACTCGTCCATAAAATTCTCCAGTGTCTATGAAGGCTTCTGCAAACTTTACGGTTATGGTCTGTTGTGGTCAGCATTTAATCTTTAGCATTCTAATTTTATAATCTCTGGACCTCTTGATGTATTGCTTCATGCATAATGTTACGGCTCTGTTTTTACGGTTGATTTCAATGAGGCCCGAATTGCCTTATCTTGGTGGTAGGTATATCATCTCCATATACTGATGGAGGTAGATTGTTGACTGTGAGATTATTCCCCCTTGAACAGTTTTATGTGATCTTCCTAGTTGCCTAGAAGTATAAGAAACTGACTTGGAAGAGAAAAGGGTTCTTCAGTCTTGGAGTACTTCATCATTAACCAGACCGAGGTGGAGAGCTTTGCCAATGGTAGCAGAAGCGTAAACCAGTGTGGGATATTTAATATTGTTTTGTGTTCTACATATTGCCACGTATGTTTAAAAAAAAAAAAGATGGATCAAGCTTTAAAATCACCACCAGCCTTGGAAAACGAAGATTGCTATGTGAAATAAAAGAATAATTTAACAATATGGTAAATATATACGAACCTAAATAAATGCAAGCAAGGACCAGAAGTATTTCTCAGTTTAACTGGAAGAGCAAGAGATTGTGTGAGGGATTTACAACCTCAAGATATAGGGTAAGAAAACGGTGCTCAGAAAATAACAAACAAATTTGTCACATTGTTTTAAAAAGATGAGAACACCCGGGCTTATCTATCTTTTAAGGAATTTTATGACTTAAGGTGTCCTTCTAGTGTAAGTATTACTGACTTTTTGATACAATTTGAATACCTTTATCACAAAATGGGTAATTTAAAAGTGGAACTGCAATAAGGTGTACATGCTTTTTTATTAACTGTAACAAATGTGTCTGATGAAAACGATCGATTGGCTCATGCTACGTCTGAGTCTATGACGTATGATGATCTGAAATGTATGATACAAAAGATTTTTGGAGATCCTGTCGCAATGAATGGCCAGATGCGAGCACCAGGTGTTAAATTTGAACCGGTTTTTGTAACTAAAAACGAGAATACATTTCAAACATGGATGGGTAAATTATAGAGGTGGTCGGAAATATCAAAACAGAACTTATCAATCGAGTATAGATTCAAATCCAATAGGAAAGGATGGAAAAATTATGAGATGCTTTAATTGTGACTCTACTAAACACTTTTCAAGAGATTGTAGACATCATCAGAAAACTATAAAAAGCATACAAGAGATTCACATAACTCTATTTAACATAGAACTCCATGCTTCTGGGTTGGTTAAAAAGTGTTTAGGAATATGCATAGTTGATAGTGCATGCATGAAAACTGTCACCAAAAAAACTTGGCTGGACGTTTTCATTGATGCTCTTTCTGATCAAGGCAAATACTTATTTGTATACTGATACAACATTTAAGTTTGGAGATAGAGCTGAGGTTACGGCAACTAGGAAAGTAAAAGTTCCAGCAGTTATTGGTAGAAAAGTGATGATTGAGTCCTGTATAGTGAATAATGAAATTCCATTGCTATTGAGTTAAACATTTATAAAGAAAGCTGTAATTATTTTAAATTTTGTGAATGATACAGCAAGTATTCTTGGTGAAGCAATAGATTTGGTTTGCACCTAGTCAGCCCACTACTGTATTTCACTTACAAATTTTTTATTTAACAAGCGAGCTGAATTGAGAGTGTCTTTGATGTTGCACATCACTTCTGTAAAAAACTTAACACTAGAAGAATTTTTTTTAAAAAACAATGAAGTTGCGCAGACAATTTTCACATGCCTCAAAAGAAAAGTTGTGTAAACTTGTTAGGGGAAGTAAGGATTTTTGTGATGCTGAATTCCTTAAGGTAATTGAAAAATGTTGCGATTCATGTGAAGTATGCATGAAATATTAACGTGTACCATTGCGTTCAGTCGTATGTATGCCCATAGCTGATGAATTCAACTAAGTTGTATGTATGAACTTAAAGCAATATATTCGCAATAACACTTGGATTTTGCATATGATTGATTCTGCCACAAGATGTTCTGCAGCCTGTTCAGTGTTTTCTAAACAACAAGATAAAATTGTGCAACACATTTACACAAAGGTGGATAACATATTTCGGTGCACCTAGAAAATTCTGAAAATGAAAAATATAGAAAGATGAATGAAAAATTAAATATAGAAACTGCAACAAAACTAGGTGAATTACCATTTAGCAACGGGATTGTGAACCGGCATGCTCATAGGCATTTTACTAAACTATGGCAGAGGTGAAATGTGAACCAAAAATTGCACTTGCATGAGCAGTAAGTGCCAATAATACTTTACAAAATAATGGCGATTTTAATCCAAACCAATTAGTATTTGGAGTTAATCCTAATCTTCTATTAATCTTAGAAGATGAACTTCCAGCTATGGAGAGTTCATCTAGTGATATTATACATTAGAACATGGAAGCTTTACACAGTGGCAGACAAAACTATATTGCAGATGAGTCAAGTGAAAAAAATCAGGAGAGCACACAGACATAAGGTGCACACTTATTCAGATGTGGTGTGTGATAAAGTTTATTATCACAGGAAAATATTAAAAGTTGGAAAGGTCCTACAGTGGTGCTTGTGAAAAAAGGACAAACTGTATTGGTACGCCACGGAGGAGCTTATTACTGTGTTTATCCATCTAAATTAATGAAAGTAAAGGATAGTTGTAATATGTATCAGGCCAAAAAGAGATCAGAATTTAAGACTGGAGACGAAGAGCCACATATAAATACTTTTGATGTGGATGATGAGGATGATAGTCATAAATATTCTACACCAGATTAAACTGATTCCAAGAAGGAAAATACGGCTGATGGTAATGTAAATAATAGATTAAAAACAATACGAAATTATTTTATTGTGTACAAAATGAAGAATGAAAAAGAGTGGCAGCAAACAAAAGTACTAAGCATATATCCCAAACAAAGTGAAAAATACAAGGAATGGGTGAATGTACATGTGGAGGAGGATAAAGAACCTATGTGTTAATTAACATCATCTTGATGATTGGAAGAAACTACTTGATCCGGAAAGTGCTCTACTGCAGATCAAGAAATATCTCAGGATGCTGTAGATGCAAAGGAGCTAGAGTCAAATAACTTGATTAATAATGAGGTATTTGAAAATATCAGGCTACACTATCATTTCACTGAACTGAAAAATATATAGACGGCGAAAAGAAAACTAAAGCAACCTTAGTGGCCCGTGGCTTTGAAGAGAAAATTAGCAATCTTAGGAAAGATTGTCCCACCTGCAGTATTGGTATTTTTTACAGCAGCCTTGATGTCCTGGAAGTTACAATAAATTGATATAACAACAGTATTTCTCCAAGGGGACCCTTTGACAAGAGACATATTTCTGCGTCCACCCCGGTATCTGTCCCAAAATGAGGTTTGGCATCTTAAAAGAAGCATCTACAGATTGAATGATGCATCCAGACCTTGGTACAAAAGAATTAAAGAAGTATTGTTACAGCCGGGAGGTACAATTAGTTCGTGTGACAATGCCTTATTCAAGTGGTATAAAAGTGGATCACTTATAGGACTTTTTGTTAGCCATGTGGATCATTTTGCCTTCTGTGGTAATGCCTTTTTTCAAGAACAGATTATAGGAAAACTAAAAAGAATATTTAAGGTCAGCACGCATGAAGATGAATGATTTAAGTATCTGGGATTGGAAGTTGTGCAAACTAGAGAAGGGGTGGAAATAAAATCAGAATCTTACACTTCCATCATAACACCAATTAGTATATGTAAAAGTAGTATAAGGAAGACAGACGAATTGACTGCAAAAATGAAAGCTGACTTAAAATGCTTAAGTGGACAAATGATGTCGGTTGCTTCACAAACAAGACCAGATCGAAGTTATGAAACATGTGTTATGGGAAATACAGGAATACATCCAACTGTGAAAATGCTACAAGAGGCAAACAAGGCGCTAACTAAATGGAAGGTGAGGAAATATGTGCTAAAATTTCCTAATTTAGGTAACTCAAAAAAAATTACAGTCTTTGCATATTCGGGTGCTAAATATGCTAACCTGAAAGATGGATCATCTCAAGGTGATATCATTGTTTTCATTAAGACGAGAATAAGAAGGTGGCACCTATTAGCTAGCAATCTAAAAAGTTGGACAGATGAACAAAAAGTCCATTAGCGTCTGAAACTTTGGCATTAAGTGAGGCAGCGGATGCAGGATTCTTGGTCTATCTTTGGTACAGGAAACATTTGGTATGGCTGTATTGTCACCAGTACAATGCTATACAAACAATAGATTACTGACTAGTGCTTTGGATACGACAAACATTGTGGCTGACAGGAGACTGAGAGTGGAGATGGAAAAACTGAGAGAGATGGTGTCAGAAGGGGAAATCGAGGTATTTTGGATAGATAGGAGAATGCAATTGGTGGATTAATAAACAAAAAGAGGTGCCCCTACGCTAAAACTGTTAGAAGTACTGGATACAACTAAACTTTTTAAAAAAATTACTAAAGGTAGCTGCAATGTTGATAGTGAGGTATTCCCCGTTTAACAGTTTTGAGTGATCTCCCTTTATACACAGAAGAATAAGAAACTGTGAGGAGGGTTCTTCAGTCTGTGAGTACTTCATTGATGACCCAGACTAATGTGGAGAGCTTTGACATAGATGACTTTATCCACATACAACATTTTTATCATTTACATATCAATTCTATTCATGTAACATGAATAATACTAACACCATAGGTAATGACAAGTATGACCAGTTAGTTAATTTGATTTTTTTGCTTTTATTTTATTTGAGTTAGTTTGAGGAGATCAATGACCCCTCTCTGGAGCAAACACTTGATTTTATTATGATGTAAATTTATGTTCGAGGGGTCTTTTAAAGATAGATGTTTTCCTTTTTAGAGCTGCTATCTGTACTTCACAGCCGTTTGGTCTTCCAATGATTGTATCTGGATATTTTGTAAAATTGAAGTGTAGTATCACATATGTACCTTTAAATTACATGAAGTTCTAAAGGTTCAGCCACACATTTCACAAAGGTTTCTCGCTTTCTTTTCATTTTACTTCAGTTAACTCTCAGAAATAAAAGGGTTTAACACCTGAATTCTATATGAGATACATAGGTATCCGAGTATTCAATCAAGATTCTCCTCTACTTCTCAAATGTTGGGTTGGTTGATATCAATTATTTTGTTTTTAAAGTGTGGTGTTGCATATGCACCTTTAGATTGGAGGATGTTCTAAAGGTTGAGTCACACACTTCACACGAATAAGGTTTCTCCCCGGCGTGAATTCGCATGTGAACTTTCAAATTACATTTTTCTGTGAATGATGAACCACACACTTGACAAGAACAAGATTTCTCTCCAGTATGTGTTTGCATGTGTACCACTAAAATAGATTTTTGTGTAAATAACAAACCACATACTTCGCAGGAATATGGTTTTTCCCCGGTGTGTGTGCGCATGTGTATCGTTAAACTCGATTTTTGTGTGAATGATGAGCCACACACTTCACAAGAATAAGGTTTCTCACCAGTATGGGTTCGCATATGTGTGATTAATGTAAAATTTTGTTTGAATGATAACCCACAAACTTCACATGAATACAGTTTCTCACTTTTTTTTTCATTTTAATTTAATTTATCTAAAGAGATCAAGGGGCCTACTCTTAAATCTAACACTTGATTTCCCTATGAGTAAAATTTATATCCGAGGGCTCTCTTAAGGATAGATGTTGTTCCTTTTAGGGCTGCTATCTGTACTTCCCTACAATTTGGTTTTCCGGGGATTGTTTCTAAGTATTTACTTAGATTTTTTTCACCAGACCAGTTGCCCCCACTACAACCGGTATGACGTTTATTTCATCAAGGGACCATGTTATTTTTAGATCATTTTTGAGATCTTGGTATTTTGTTATTTTTTCCCGTTCGGCTCTCTCTTAATGTTTAATTTTACTTCAGTCGAAGTACTCAGAAATCAAAGGGCCCCTTCCTGGGGCTAAGACTTGATCTCTATATGAGATACATAGATACCCCAGTATTCTATTAAAATTCTCCTTTATTTCTCAAACATTGAGTTAGTTAAAAAGTATAGAATAATTTCTTCTCTCCCCAACTGATCAATCAATATGTCATAGTATATCTTTCTTGTGGTCTGTTGGTCTTACCGGATTCCAGGACAAGAATTTATCTAGTCTGGTGGAGTATCCAGCACGTGGTGTTACTTGAGGTAACATCACTAGAAGATGCACTATTCCTAGTATGAGGGGATATTATTTGTGCTGCGGATACTATGTAATTCCAATATTTGGTCAGGGTTTCCTTGTAGGGGTAAGTATCCTCATGTCAGGTTGTCTCTCCAGTGTGAGGTCGAATGTGTATCTTTAACTGACTCATTGTTGCAAATGATTGGACACAAACTTCACAAGGATAAGGTTTCTCCCCAGTGTGAGTTTGCACATGTTTTTTTAAACCTGCTTTGTTTGTTAGGGATGCCCCACACACTTCACAAGAATAAGGTTTCTCCCCAGTGTGAGTTTGCATATGTATTTAAAAATTAGATGACTTTGTAAATGATAAGTCACACAATTCACAAGAATAAGGTTTTTCCACAGTATGTGTTCGCATATGTATCTTTAAATTTGATTTGTTTACAAATGATGAGCAACACACTTCACAAGAATAAGGTTTCTCTCCAATTTGTCTATGCATCTTTGTCTTTAAATGTGATGTTCTTGTAGAGAATTCAGGATCTTAATGCTTTACAAGACAAGGTGTATTTTTTAACATTGTTACATTGTTCTTCGAAAATAGAGACTTGGATATGGTTATTGACATATTTCATAGTAAATGTCTTATTCCATCTGTACATTTAATCTTTCTCCATTGTTGCTTTTCTCTCTGAATAAAAAAAATATATTTTAAAGAAACAATGCATATATTTATTACCAAAAAAAACAGACATAAATTATATTACATATTAACAATAAGTATTCATCTGACATAATTTGGTCTGATATTTTAATGGTATTCATAAAAATGTGTGTTAAATTACAGTTTTGACGATGTTCATACATTTTGTAATAACACGATTTTTCTCTTTTTTAAACTAATTTTGCTTCAAAACTGATGTTTTAAAGTTGACATACCAATATTTTGATTGCAATTTGCACTATTCCAACCTTGCTTTTACATAACATTTATTAGGTTTATTCACAATAAACTCAAGTGAAAACAAATTTGGCAATGAGTTTACAAATAAAGTATTATATTGTAGTTTTAATCTTCAAATGAAATTACTATATATTTTTTGAGAAGTTACAACAAATTCAAAACTGAACGCTATAGAAATTATTTCTTACAACATTTAAAAATGAATGTTTCCCAAAAACAACAATAGATAAAATATATTCAACATAATTTATCAGAGGGAGAATATAATAGAAACACGCACAAATAATAGAAGTGATTACATGAAAACGCATTCAGAATCAACGATTAAAATTTTCACAAATTCATGATTGTTATGAAATAGACATTTTAATGATCAGTAACGGTTTAATGAGTAATCATCCAATGTTATTATTCACCATTTATGTTGTTAAAATTTTAGATATGTTTGACAAACCAAAAATAATGAAGTTTAATATCATTTTTCGTGATGTAATAGAATTCTGTAAATTTTTTATTTTTCAAGTATTTGACTGGATCCTGTATGTAAAATTTAAAATAAATATGAATTATTTTTCGTGAATAATGATATGTACTGTGTTATTAATGTACAGAGAAAAAAGAACAATACTCTATGTTCACCTTCGATATAAAAGAAAACATATTTCAAAGACAAAATAAAAAATAATTACGAAAATCTATCTGTTCTGATAATACACTTAATCTTTTATCTTTCGCTCAGTGGAGGAGTAATCCTTCTAGACTGATACAATTTTACTTGTGTCCCAAACCAGAGTGCTCCTCTTAGGGCGCAGGATTTTACTCACATTAAAAACCGACCTTCTGTCTTACTCTGCCCTCGTAAAAAAACGTTACTCGAACAAAACATCATGTGATGATATAATGAGGCATCCCCACCACAGGGTGAAGCTTTCCCGTGCCACTTTTTGAGATCGAACTGTTTTTGTGAATCTTGAAAAGTCAACACTTATCAACCTACGTGCTCGTTCTTCTGCTTCTTACTACCCTCAATTTAAAACAATGGCTAAGAAAGAGTTAAAAAAAACTTTGAAACCGACTTGAAATATTGAATCCTAATTTAAACTAAAAACACTTGGAATAAAAACAGAGAACTTAAATAAAACTGTTAGGCGGAAACTGCTTTCAATAAGTTCCTTAAATCGCCACTAATGTGGAAAACTTTACCTTTCTATCCTCTCTTTTTCTTCTACTCATTAAGTGTCATTTTCCCTTGTTCAGGGCTCAGACGTTTTCTAATATTCTACAACTCACTTTCCAGTTTTCATGGTTCAACTGTCTCCAAATTCCACTCCGTGTAGTCTTGTGTAATCACTTGCTTCCAGGTGTTCTTTGTCCGGTTAAACTTTCTGCGACTTAAAACGTCTATGCTTCTGCAACGGTTTATCCAAGAGAATTAACGTTTTACATGACCAAACAAGTATAACTGATTCCTCCTCATGCTGAACAAATGTGGTGCCTTTGGCAAATCCTTTGATCTGATCTGTTGGGTTCATGTAGATTTTACATTGATGATCCATCTAATCATAGGTCGGTTACTACTCTGCAGTCGGGCAAAGGAGAGTTAAGTGAGAGTCAAGCATTGCCTGCCAGATAACATAACAATCCTAACACAGCTGCTATACATGGATGTAGCAAGGGATAGCTTGTGATGCCATCAGAGGCAACAGCTCACAAAATTATACCCATGCTGCTTTTAAGCTTGTGGCCATACTGAGTTCACATCCACCACCTGCACTTAGCATATCTCCTAGGAAGCAGAAAGAGCCTACTACATCGAAAGTATTTTTAATATAGTACCATCATGTTGTGGGGACGATCGACAATAGAATGTGCATGTCCTACGCATCTTCTAAATTTGAACTTGGAGTTCAGAGCTAACTTACCTTTCAGGTCTCAGCACTTTTTGTGGAGCTACAATGTGCACAGGTTTCATTGTATTTAATTGAATTTAACAGCCTTCCGGTACACAGAACAAAGATAATGAGCAGAGTCACTTAGGGATATTAGAGCAGAGCCACACACAATCACTTTGGTTTTAGGTAACTTCACGCTCAAACCTTTGAACAGAAGACCGTTTTTCCATATTTTCAGTTAATTCTTTAACTCGGCAATGGTAACTAAGTCATCAGCATAAAACAAGTTCCATGGACAGTCCAACCGAAACCCTTCCAAAGTAGAAGGCTAAAGACAGATCCCTGGTGAACTCCAACAATTTGCCATTAGCCCTTACATTTAATCATAGACTTAGAGTTTCGGTTAGGCTGTCCATAGGAAGTACTCTATGCTGATGATTTAGGTATAAAAGTATTTTCTTTTCAAACAACATTTGAACTTGAAAATTGCAGACTTGCTACCAAAACTTACTCCCCAAAATTTACTTCCCAAAATTGACCTAAAAAAATTTTCCCCACAAAGTATACTTAAATAAAACTAATAATATAAAAAAGATAGAATAACTTACATAAATCGATTTTATTTTTTTTAACGAAAGAAAAGAACATGTAACCATTTTTGTTAGTAATTAATTCGGAAAATTAAGTCTTTTTGAATAAAAATAATGGGAATGCTTAGCACGATTCCCTGGGGATTTTCATGAATTTTGTTCGTTTGTAATAAAGAATTTATTCATGCTATAGATTTTTAATAGGATATCCGAAAGTTTTATTTAATTAAAAAATACATGCTATTTCTGGGATTGAGTTATATTTGGAAATGATATGTCTAATATATTTTAAAATGTCTGTGAGGGTACAGAAAAAGAGTGAGACCCTCTTAACTTAAGGTTCTCCCTCGCTCCCCCTAAATACATCAGTAGTCAACACAATCGGCACTGCTGACTGCTATTAATCGACATTAATTATCTTTTTTAGAAATGTGAGAAAATTATATTATTTCTTCAGGTTGTATTTGTTTTTGTTAATTTAATATTAATTTGCAATGTTATTTTGCTATTTTGTTAATGATCCAATGGATACTGCACCCTATAGACCGGTGCCGTCTTCTCCTTCGGGCTTGATTCCACCGGTCTGTGGGTTATTCCTGTGCAGTTCTCGGAGGTCCACCCTCTCAGGCTTAGCCTCCCCTCTTTGGGAAGAAGTAAGTTTATTGCTTACTGCCTGAGGCGCCTCTACCGGGGAATGCCGACCGGTCTGCTCACTTTCTCGGGTGCTGGCTTTTCAAACCCCATTTTCCCAACCCAACCTTGGGTCACATTTTACTTGTGGGAGTAAGATAAAACTGGCCTTGTGCCTAACTTCCTGGAGAGGAGGTAAATAAATATAGGTGTTTTTTTCTTGGAAGCTGGTTACCCTTTTCTCATTCAATATTTAATTTCAGTCATATGCGACCAGACACGGCTCACTCTAGAAAGTGACTATCTTCATCCTACCGTTCTTCCAAACGATTCACTTAACCAACTAAAAAACTTTCTATATTGTTTCCTTTTTTATTGTCTCTCTTTACTTACCTCACCATGAGGTGAAAGTTAGACACAAGGTCGGTTTTGATTGTGGAGAGTATGCAGCTTCTCAAATAGGGAACTGTAGTTGAGATAAAAATAAAAATTGCACTAATCAAGAAGAATATCTCCTACTCTGATCCAAAACGAGAAATCTTCTTGACTGGGATTTTTTTTTCTCTCATCCAACAACAATAAAACAAAACGCATTATGTAAAAATAATAACTATTCAATTATGTCCGTTCTGTAGGACAATAGGTTTGCATCCATGCAAGTTCTGACATAAACTTTATTATGCCTCTTTGGACGGATCTCCCTTTTTATCTATCTTCTCAATTGAAACCTTTACAGCATTTACAAAAAAAAAACACACTAATAATATTTGGAGTAAAAATCTAAACAGTATGTCGAACTATTCAATAACGTATTTTTTTTTAATTCAACATTATAAGTATCTTCCTGAGCTTTAAAAAATGTGAAGACGAAATAAAATATATTTAATTGATTTTTGAAAAAAAAAAAAAATTCGGTTTAATTGGTTGATCTTAAAGTACGGAAATCTTAGAATTAAAAAGTAATAAAAACGAATTAAATTGCATTTTAAAAAAAATTAATTTCTTATACTTTTATAGAGAACGCACTGCGTTTCAGTGACTTCGCGTCGTCAACCTTCGGGCAGTTCTTGGAAGCGCCCGAGAGTTGACGAGGTGAAAACTGCCGAACGATAAATTGATAACTGGCAGACGATAAATTCAGAAGAAAACGAAAAAAATCAAAATAAAATAAATATATAAAATAAAGAACGGAAAAACATAGCTAAACAACTGTTATAAATTATATGTTTATTTTTTTGTCAAAAGAGCCATTGTTAATCAAATGTTTTTAAATAAAATGTTTTTAGTGTACCGAAAAGTTTTAAAAGATGATTTTTTTTATATAACAAACAACGAAACCACTATCTTTAACTAATTTCTTGTTTGTTTGTTTTTCAGGGGGTTTTTTCAATGCTTTTTTTTCTTTTTAACATCTCTGGGTTAGGTTTTAGGGTTGGTCTTTCGCTAGAAGTGACCGTTGCTGACAAAACTCAATGAGTCTTTTGTAGAAATTTGTTTTTTTTAACGCGTTGCAGATCGTAAAAATTAATTTGTTCTTAAAGTTATCGTCTGCTTGCTTGCAACCTGATTGGTTAATAGTTTCGTCAACTATCCGGCGATTCCGAGACCTGCCCGAACGTTGACAACGCGAAGTCACAGAAAGGCGGTGCGTTCTCTATAAGAGTACGATTTTTTTTTAAAATTCGAACTTAAAACTCAGTCGTAAAATGAGCGCAATGAAAACAAATTCTACAGTAATTGGACTTACCTTTATGTATTTCTTTCGTCTTATTTGTTTTCTTTGCAAAAAGAAAATCAATAAAATAATCAGATAAGTCTCAAATTAAAGTAATGATTTTAAAGTTTAAATAGATACATGCTTTTATGGTAATAAAAAATTAAAGAGTCAACAAGGGAGATAATTCTGTCTAACACGGAATAATTCCAGTGTTGCCAATTTAGCGGGCTTCCCGCTAGATCTGGCGATTTTGATTTGAATCTGGCTAGTAAAATTTGGATCTAGCGGCTAGCGATTTTTTTCTTTCAAATCTGGCGGTTTCGTTTGCCACATACGCAATTTCAGATTTCAGTAAAACTATTTTCTGTATTCATTTTCTCTTTAGTCATCATGAGATTATTTCTCAAGCTACCTTCCATACATGATATATGCAAATCTGCAGTAGTTTTACATGTCAATAAAAATGTTAATGTTCTAAAAATAAAATGGTGATCGCGACCGGACAAAAGGCCACCAAAATAATTCAAACACGGACAAAAGCCCACAAACGTAAAAATAAATTAATAAAAAATAATAATTCTAGGGCATTTATAACGAGAGCGAACAGAACGAAAAATGGGTAAAAAAGCAAAAAAACAAATAAATGTGCAACAAATAAATGTTACCAAAGGCAAGATCAGTTACTATTCTACCTACCTGGATAAGTTTATTTTTTTTTAAAGCATATTTTTGTTAAAACCAAACATGGTGTCGACTGTTCAGTTCATACTCAAAAAGAAAATGGCGTCGATAAGATGTCGACGATGATCACTCAGATAATCGCGAAAAATCGAAAATTAAACAAAATACTGGTAGAAACACATCCAATGAATGTCACCAATCGTGCGAAAATGTATATTCTTCCAGCATTTTGTTCAATTTTTAACATTACAAAAGGTTTGATAAGAGAGATAGAAGGCAGTGAACTTTTAAATGTTTACTTTGCATCCCCATAATTTACAAATAAAAATATTCGACTTACCCTCTGAGAACCAATGTTAACTAAATTATTTTACCTACTAAGTTAGAATGGCCCGGAAATGGGGGATCATTTTATGTTACAAGGGGTGACGGAATTAATTACAAACCGGAAGTAATTTTATGTCGCTTAGGAATGAGAAATCTCCTAATTCTTGATGATAAAATGAAATAAAACTTTTTTTTTTAATTCGTACAATATAATTTTGCAAATGAAAGAAATAAAATGAGATTAATAAATCTCATTTTATTGAATAACAAATGAAATTGATAAATTAAGCCCAAGTTGTAATTAATTTCGAGTTGTAATTAATTCCGAGTTGTAATTAATTTCGAACCCCGTCACAAGTATATGCAAAACTGATGCATTCTGAAATAATTGTTGTTGTTTTCTTTCCGCGAAAGATAAGTGATACAATACAACGGTTTATTTAATATAAATAAATAACACAACAAAAAAAACTTACTTTAATATTCAATAAATTGACTATTAACAGCCCCGTTACACCCACGGCGCGCGCACTTTTTTTGACTTTTATTAAATTTATTCTTTATTTATTTTTCGTATTACCACCCGGACTTAGGGTTAGTAGTATGAAGGGTGTGTGTTTTTTTTTTTGGGGGGGGGGATTATGTAATTTTGCCATGGTAGGAAAATTAGGTAAGTATAGAATAAATATCGAAGTAATTCAATCATTAACAAAATATTAAAATGGTCGACTTTCTTACGAAGAAACCGAAATGCATTATAATGGATAATCTCGTAATAGGATTTTAATTGGCACTTGTATAGATCGGGTACACGAGAAGAGTTCCAATGATGTAAAAAGGGGCAGACAACTCTCTTTGTTTAAGTACATAATTTCTTGCCTTGAATATGCGCGAATTATTATATTTAACAAGTACTCAACAAAAAGTGGTGGCTTATCCTATTTATCAGAATTTATGTGGCGGCAGAAATTTTCCGCAACCCCCTACAGAGTCTTTTTGAACAAATTTCTTAATTATATCCCGTTTAAAAAAACAAAATCAAAAGAAGAAAAAAAAAACAGATAAATTTATTTTTTTAAACTATAAAAAAAAAAATCAAAAATGTTTTAAACCAAAACCGATGACTGTTCGTTTTGAAATGAAAAAATATACTGTTGATTTTCCCAAATTCTATTTTCTTCAATAAATGTTCTATCAATATACTGTTGATTTTCACAACTGTTAATTTCTGCGATAATTTAATATTTTAAACTATAAAAAAATTTAAAATCTGTTAATCCAAACAAGATGACTGTTCGTTTTGTTGGTTTTGAAATGAAAAAATATACTGTTGATTTTCCCAAATTCTATTTTCTTCAATAAATGTTCTATCAATATACTGTTGATTTTCTCAAATATTGAATTTGCATGACTTCTAATTTCAAAAATGGATATTTTCCATTTTCGGAGAAATTGCGTACTAAAAAAAGAGAGTTATCTGCCCCTTACACCATTGGAACTCTTCTAAAATAAATTTCGACCCGTGTACCCGATCTATGCAAGTGCCTTTTAATTTAATATATTTTTATAGCTTTTATTTTGAAAATATTAATTAATTTTCCGATTTTTGCGGATTATTTTGTAAATATTAATTTCATTTTTGTGGACAATTTCTTCGGCAATATTCTATATTTAGATACGTCATTATTGTGATGTTAAATTTGTAATATATTTCAAATTTTAATAAACACTGTTTGATTTTATGATTTGTTTCTTACAAAACAAAATATACACTCCATTAAACCTCCCACTAACCCTAGGTCCATGTGGCAACAAATTAATATTTATGAAAACAAATTAACTTTTATTTGCAAAATAATCCGCAAAAGTAAGACAATAAATTAATATTTGCAAAATAATTTTTTTAAGTAATAGACAAAAACAGACAAATTAATATTTGTACAGTGGATATATTTTCGCTGTCATAGCTTTGAAAAACAGACAAAAGTAGTCGATAAAATTTGGCAGTCATTTTGTACGAAGTTAAAATAAAGTGGGTTTTTTTTTAGCGATTTTATTGTTTTCGATCTAGCGGGTTTTGAAAATCTTAGTTGCCAATAATGACGAAAAGTTAAAAATCTAGCGAATTTCTGGCGATTTTGCTTTTTCAATCTAGCGGGTTTTGAAAATCTCAGTTGCCAATAATGACGAAAATTTAAAAATCTAGCGAATTTCTGGCGATTTTGCTTTTTCAATCTAGCGGGTTTTGAAAATCTCAGTTGCCAATAATGACGAGAAGTTAAAAATCTAGTGATTTTCTGGAGATTTTGCTTTCTAAATCTAGCAGGTTTTGAAAATCTCAGTTGGCAACACTGCTTGTCAAACTGGGAAATCCGTGTTAGATATTTACCGAGTAGATAACCTAGTAAATAATTTAGTTAGTTGAGACTAACAGGAAATAGGAATCAGCGAGAGATTAGCCGATGTCAACTTGATGAACTTTAATTGGTTATGATGTCACATGGTTAAAATAGAGAATGTGATAGAAAAGCGAGTCTGTTTAGAAGTATAGATTCGCATCAGACCTGGAATGACATGACTGACAATTGATTCGTGATTTCGACCCTATGATTGGGAACTAATCTCACATTCAATGTCTTCCATATTTTTTTTGTCGAATCAGTCTTTTGAAAGCATTTAACTACAGGACATAATTCCCGCTATCTGGGAGGTTAGGGTTAAGAGTGCATACAGGAGGAACAACTGGCAAGCAAAGTATGAATAATTTAATGTTATCAACGTTAATGTTTAATAACAACTTGGTTGCTGCATGTATGACACAGTTTAGAATACATCAGTACATAATTTTAAACCAAACACTTTGTTTAATTCTCCTGTGTATACTGTATTTAATCCCATAATTAGAGAGTTGACCACATTAAGCTGATCAGGTCTGTAATATTTTCTATTAAGATGAATGAGAAGTTTCTGTTTCAGCTTTTGCTTTTGTCTGGTCTTCGTTCCTTAGGATGGTAGTTTCGTTTTATCCTCAGTCATGATTTCGGTTATGCATGCAATTTCTGATTTTTCTTCCTCAGTGAGTTCTGTTGTCTACTAGTCAGTAGTTTCTATAGTTTAATGTTTATATTCGGTTACTTTTTATTTCTATGTTTATGAGATTATTTCTTACCAATTTTTCTTATTTTGATAAAACAAAATGAGAGTTTTGAAAATAAATTTATTTTTTATTGTCAAAATATTAGTGATTGACCAATTTTTCTATTTCGTCAAAATTTCTATTTTATGTTTCCTAAGTGAGTTCTGTTGTCTTGTAGTCATTGGTTTCTACAGTTTTCGTGTTTATATTGCCCTTATTCTGTAAGCTATGGCCGGGTAGAAGAATATAATTAAAAATTACTTAAGATGTGTACAATAGTCCGAATAATTAAAATAATATGAGAAAATACATCTCCAGAAATGTTGCAAAATTATGGGTTCTCTTCATATGTGAGGTTTCAAACTGTAAACGAACAAGTATAAACATCGCTATTCTCCTACATGGGTTTTCATATGATTTTTTAAACTGATAATATGAGAAAATGCAGATCTACAAATTTCACAAGAATATGGTTTCTCTCCTGTGTGTATTCGCATGTGGCTTTTTAGATTAGAATTCATTGTGAATGAAGTCCCACAAATTTCACAAGAATATGGTTTCTCTCCGGTATGAATTCGAATGTGGCTTTTCAGATGAGAATTCAGTGAAAATGTAACTCCACAGACTTTACACGAATATGGTTTTTCTCCTGTGTGTATTCGCATGTGCTTTTTTAAAGATGAATTCTCTGGAAATGCAGATTCACAGACTTTGCAAGAATATGGTTTCTCTCCTGTGTGCATTCGCATGTGGGTTTTTAGATTAGAACTCTGCGAAAATGTAGATTCACAAATTCTACAAGAATATGGTTTTTCACCTGTGTGTACTCGTATGTGAGTTTTCAGAGCAGAATTAACAGAAAATGATGATCCACAAACGTTACAAGAATATGGTCTTTCACCGGTGTGTATACGCATGTGACTTTTTAGATTGGAATGATACGAAAATTCACATCCACAAACGTTACAAGTGTATGGCTTTTCTCCGGTGTGTATTCGCATGTGGGTTTTTAAGGCAGAATTAAAAGAAAATGCAGATGCACAAACTTCACAAGAATATGTTTTCTTTATTATATGGATTCGCATGTGCTTTGTCAAAGTAGACTTCTGAGCAAATGAAGATTGACACTCCTCACAGACAAAGATTTCTCCAGCAGGCTCCTGCATTTCTTCTTAAAAATCCTGATCAATCTTCTTTAAATAAAATAAGACAACACTTGCCCGAATACACAGATTCAAACCTCTTTACATTACATGTGAGGAATGTAAAAAGTATCATCTTCTGTTTTAAATCTGAAAATAAAGAAGAGGTTATATTAACACAAATAGAATAAGTTTATTATCGTCTGCTTCAACTTGTAGAAGTCATATGTTTTGATGCACTCTTTTCTACCCATATTAAAAGACAAAATTAAGCACTGAACAATTGGTACATAGACTAATCGGATAGCTTTGTGTATGAATACAGTTCTTAAAAGCAGATATTTCTCATTTCAAATAATCAGTAAGAGCTGAAATGGATGTTATTTTTATGTGGATTTCTTCAAATTAACATTTAAAATGAGAAGAGAAGATAGGGCAAATAAATTATTATAAACATTCTACATGTTTAAACGTTATTTTAATTTTATTGTTACAAAAACGATTTCATTTTTAAAAGATCCGCTTGTTTGACCTTGACCCTCGAGTAAATAAAATAATATATTTTCATTTGTTAGTTCTTATTGACGTCATTTTCATAAAAATAAGTCGCAATGCATTTTGATACGGCTGTATTTTTTTTATTCAAATGTCATATAGACAGCAAGCATCATCACTATCACAGACGTTAGTGTGGCGGAATTGATGATCTTGAGCAAAAAAAAACCCCTCTGTGTAACTTCGAGCTCCAATGAACGAAAACAATTCGGCTCACCGCAGAATCTCACGTTTCTCGTCGCATTTTCTTAGGATTTTCTTGTCTTTTTATTAGCAGATTTTCCGTCAGTTAATTCCGCTTAACCAATCAGAAAAAAACATAATCCGCTGGCTCATTATTTGTCATGATAATTAAATCTATTATTACTGTGCAGCAATTAGTAGATTTGTTACTTCGAGGTTGTTCAATCCTCACTAGAAAACTAGTAAGCCAAAACTTATTTCCCTTTCCATCTGCAAGCCAGGCAAAGGCAGACCCTCTTACTGCGGGGAAGAACCAAGTCCAGGCCACCTCCACCGCTCGATTCTGGCTGAAGATCATCAATTCCGCCACAGTTAGTTAACTTTTCTTATAAACAACTCATGAAAGCGGGCTACAACCCATCGCCCAGGTTGCCATGGTAACGAAATTAGCACAGAAAAAACAATCTGTGGCTAATTCTTAAACTGACCAACATGCATGACACTTTTCATTTAGTGTAGCATATATTTTGTAAGGTTTACTATTGTCTGTGTATAATCTCTTTAATCTTTATCCAAGAAATAGTATTTTATTACATAACAATACCGTTGTCTTCTTAGTCTTATTCACCCCAGAATGGAATTAAATCTAACTGCTTTTAAGATGGAGTCACAAACGTCAGCTACCTCAACCAAAACTTTTTTGGATGTTCGTCTTGGATCTTCACTCACCTTAACTTCATCCATTCTAACCGACCATCTATACTAAACAACTATTTAAATAAAGCTCTGAAATACAACTTTATCATAGATATTTGAAACTATAATATATTTATGAAATGTTATCTCAATTTTTCATTGTAATAAAATGTTTTTAATGAAATAGATTAAATAAATCAAGGAAAGTGTACTTATTTTGTATGTTTTTAGTGTTATTTTTCGTAAAATAGAAGAAATAAATGTTTACTTAAACTGTTTTAAGGTTGAATTTTATTTTTAAAATACGATATTTTTACTCTGTTGTATCAATGCAAAATAAACGTAAAACATTAAAGATACAAAATTGAAAAACAATGTTGCTATTCTTATTTAAAATGAACAGAAATAATGTCTGATGTATGAGAAGTTTTCCGTTTCAGTTTTTACTTTTTCATTCAGTGTTCGTTTCAGAGGGATTGTAGTTTTATTTTATCCTCGGTCATGATTTCTTTCATGCATTCGATTTTTGCTAAGTGAGTTCTGATTCTCCTAGTCAGTAGTTTCTATACTTTTATTGCTCTTGTTCGGTTTCGTTTTCCATTTCTATGGTTTGGAGATCATTTCTTACCAATTTTACTATTTTCATAAAACTGAGTGGGAGCTTCTTAAAACCAACCTCGTTTTTAAAATAAATTTAGGCGAGTAGAAAGTAGACTTTTGGCAGCCTCGTAACTCTTGCTTCCTTTAGTTTATCATTTAGTCCTTACATTCCATGAACGATGTTTCTGACAAATGGGGAATAATTGCTGTTTTCTGAATTGGAATCTATCCATCTAACACTTATTGTTGGCTAGTTTATGTCCTTAAAGACGTATTTTTTTTAGCTCTTTACATTAAGTGACTTGTCAAGAGCGATATCCATTAAACAAATACTCACCAATTTTTCTATTTCGTCAAAATTTCTATGTCTCCAAATTACAGCATAAATGGAGACTTAGGTGTACAAATTTAGATATTGATTTGTATCATCAATCGATTACACTAATTCTCCTAAATAAGTCTCTAATGATGGCTAAAAATCTCACAGATATTAATTTAATTCCCTTATTAGTGTTAAATAATGGACTAGATCAGACACACCAAATAATTTTGAGATATTACTGGGTTCATCAGATTTTGCACAGGTCACTTATTTGGTCGGACTATTGCAGAGGGATATTCATATTCTCCTACTAGAAGCTATTAGAGCACATATGATTAAACAACACAAAAAATTGCATGAATTCTTTTAAGAATGTGCATTAAGAATAAAGTAGACATTGGCTCAAATATGACTAGATGAGAAATAGATTTGAGATAGAAAATTATTGCTTTTCACCATAAATCCAAACTATAATTACACTATTTTTTTCTCGTACTGAGAATTGAACCTTCACCCTCTAGAAGACTGTCACTTAGAATTGATTTAACACTTGTATCTGGTGCACCACAAGTCCTTCCATTTATCTCCATGAATTAAATAAACGGTTCCATTCGAAATTCCAGGCAGATTTCCAAATTCTATATAGAGTTTCTGTAATGGAACTCTTGAGCATATCCTTACAAGTCACTGGCTGCCTAGATAACGGTGAGTTCTGTGAGGAAATGTGATCAAGACTTTTAGAAAATCCAATTTGTAGGGAAGAATGCAGAAGAGTCGTGAATAGTATGAGGAAAGGGTTGTTGCATAGATATCCATTCTCTTTTAATGCGTTTTGTAAAAGTTATTTGTTGTATATTTTGTTTTTAATTTATTGGCTGTTAACTAGACTATATGATTGCCAAATGCTTTCATGTTATGCTGAAAACATGATGATGAAGCTATGACACTAATCATGAAATTTTACGTTTTTTATATTGTTTATATAAAAATAAAACTGTATTCTAGACATTATTTTTGATAATACAGCAACATTTTCTTTAAGCTTTTTTGAAATGTTATTTTACGAGTTTTAAACTTTTTTCGTAATAAGCGAAAGTTTTAGGAGAAAAAACACTTGGCAGATACGGACCATAAATGCTTAGATTTTGCAGTTACTAAAAATGCTATATTTGCCTGTAATTGACATGGAAAGAGGTAGAGGGTGGAATTAAACTGCTAGTGGTTGAATTTCAAACCTCATGTATAATTGTCAAAACAAGAACCAGGTAATTAACAGTTTATCTATATGATAATATGCTAAGGTATTTTATGTTCGTACACACGTTATGATGTTTCACACACAATTAAAAAAATTAAGATCGTTCGATTAGCAATCTATATAATATGCTAACACATTTTTATGTTCATACATACGTTATCACAATTCACACATAAAAAATGAAATCGTCCGATTAGAAAAGATGATTATCAAACTGATGTTAAGATAAAAAAATTGTTTCAAAATAAAATTATCGACTAAAATTGTTTATAAATCGATTTCAAAAAGCGAAATTTGTGTTATTTATTTGAAGAATATTTAGCTGACAATTATGTTTATGGTAAGAAAACAGAGAATATTTATTGTTTTAAACACAATTAAATTTCTACAATTATAAATAAATAAATAATGACAGTATAAATGCAGCACTCTCTTTAGATACTAGCGCTCAAATACATGTATTTGTTGATTGTAATGTTCACCACAGTAATTGCATCAGTTTCTCAAGCTATACAGACACAGCTGGTAAGAGCACGTATAGTTTCTCTATATCCCATTCCTTTTCACAAACTGTCACTTTCCTGACCGGCCTCACAGATCGTGAGGACCAGCAACCCTCACTTCTTGATCTATTCCTGACTTCACGGCCTGAGGTTTCTTTGATAAAATCCCATATCCCACTTGTGATATTGATAGATATCACCATTTTCTCCTGACCTCAAGCTGAAGAGATTTCTTTTACATCTTTGCATCCTGTGTGAAAAAAAGGACAAATGTCTTTTCAGCACCTCAGTTATGTTTGCAGGTGAAAGGGATGGATTTAGCATGACACCATAAATGTCGTCACTCTTACACTTCTATCTTTCCAAATGTCAATATATATATATATATATATATATATATATATATATGTGAACATTACCGCATATATATATATATATATATATATATATATATTTAGTGGTTTTGTTTGATGCAACTTTTTTTTATTTTTTCAATTTTTCGAATTGTCCATCTAATGTTTCGGTCAAATTGATGTAAATATGATCCATGGGTTTCTTGTTCCATTCTTTTTTCTTTTTTGCAAGTACTTTCGATTTGAATCGTCAAATCATCTTCAGGCGGTATTAGTTTTAGTGTCTTTACAAATTATGACTTTACTGTTGTGCTCACTTTTGAATTATAATGGCAAGTACTTTGTAACTTGAAAAAGCGTCTGTAAAGTTGAAATGTACATGACACTAAAACTAATACCGCCTGAAGATGATTTGACGATTCAAATCGAAAATACTTGCAAAAAAGAAAAAAGAATGGAACAAGAAACCCATGGATCATATTTACATCAATTTGACCGAAACATTAGATGGACAATTCGGAAAATTGAAAAAATAAAAAAAAGTCGCATCAAACAAAACCACTCCGTGTTATTTAATAATGTTTGCCTAAATGAAAATATGCTGACTAAATACACACACAATATATATATATATATATATATATATATATATATATATATATATTCAAATTTATTTGGTCTCAGAACAAGATGTTCTTTATTAGAACTCCAAACAAGTTATATTTACGTTTTACAAAAAATAATACTTTTTTAACTTAAATTATTTATTTTGTGCTTTAACAGTCTCAATAATATTGCATATGCAAACTAAATTAATTTAATGTTTTTTTTTTTAAATGAATATATATATATATAAATTGTTTCTTTTTTGTAAGAAGTAAATGTAAATTATTTTCGAGTTTATGCAAAAAAATATTTTTTTGAAGCCAAGCCAGTTTGAAAATATGTACGTTATTATTATTTTTACATCAACAAGGCGTCGCCTTTTATGCCAAACTGTCTCCTTTCAATTGCTGAAAATTGGGGAGCTCAAAATACACTAGAGATGCCCCATTGAGTAAAATATTTTTTCTTCCTGCTAAACAGTACAAAAATCAGGCAACTGAATGGGTCAAAGCATCACAGTGTCTATCCTTGGCGTCCTATGTTATGTCAGATCTAAACAACTAGGGGTGGTAATGGACCAATATGGTGACATCGAGGCAGTTATTCCATGCCATAAGTCAGAAACATCCTTACTGATAATTACCAACTCAAAATGTTCCTCAGCCACTCCGGATTCCTTACCATCCTGGCTCAGCTCAATTGTAAAGGTTTGTCACTCTAAGTGATTGTGGAAGGCAGAAGGACACATTGTTGGCACTGCTAGGCAATAGGGCATATGGTCAAGGTCTGCGCAAAACGGAATAAAGCACCAGCAAAGAAAAACATTGCAGTACCAACACCAGTACAAACAGCATCATCATCATCATCGGCAGCAGTAGCTCCAGCAGCACCACCAACGTTAGGCTGGAATACAGTATTGTCTTGTACAGTCCCAAGCTGTGCCTACTCACCTTTTAAGAAGGGGTTAGTTTATTGCTAATCGCCTTAAGCACCCCTACCGGGGAATGCCAATGGGATAGCCCAGGCATTTTTTGTAGGCCAGAGTGCTCTTCCTCTTGTGCGCTGGTTTTTCAGTCCCACTTTCTGGAACTTGTGTCACATCTTACCACTGTGGGAGGTAGATAAGTACCAAGTAAGACTGAAAGGTGTTCATGTTAATAAACTTAAAAACGATTCACATTTATTCATATTTAGATTAGATTAGATTAGATTGGAATATTAGATCAGCAAAATGCAGTATTCTCCATTATTTTGCGATGTATTTATGATGTTTAAGAAATTGTGACTGACGGACAGACAGACGGACGGACAGACAGACATAATCTCTATTAAAGAAACCCAATTCAATTGAGTATTTGTAAAAAAACTTCTTATATTTTTAATTATAAGAAAAATATTTGTAATAAATAAATATACTACATTTTCAATTAAAATCTTTTGATTTTTTTTAACATAGTTCATCCCAACCAATGGCAAGCTGCCACTGTAGACGTAAGAGACTACTGATAATTAGGGTGAAAGTTTTGAGGGTCATCCTAAATTGTGAGCGGTGCAGCGAGATGCCTGTTCACATTAGTTTTAAATTTCTACATGTCGGTACAGACGGGGAAACAGGGAGGGAGTTCCAAAGGTTAGTTGCACGAGGAAAGAAGCTAATGAAGTAAGAGGCTCTTTGGCATCTGGGGAGCTCCACAGTGAATGGATGGGATTAAGCTGATTGTCGGGTTGGTCTAGTGCATTTACGTTGAGGGGCACCAGAGCAGCAAGTTCATTGGAGCACAATCCATTGAAGTATTTGTAAAACAAGCAGAAGGATGCAACATTGCAGCGATGGGACAGGGGCTGGAGCTTGGTGTATAGTGAGGGACCTATTAAGTTAGTGACTCTTTTTTAAATTTTGTCTAAGAGGGAGAGACTAGTGGATGGTGTACTAGCCCAGATGTGACAACAATACTCTATGCATGGGCAGATGGTAACTTTGTAGATGTATAGGATACTGTCAGGTGTGAGAAGTTTACTATCACGGTAGCGGGAGCCCAATTTGTTTGCAGCAGCCTTGGCAATGTCGTCAATGTATTTATTCCAATTCATGTTACCTGTGAATGTTGGGTCGAAGACTTTGAACGTTGGACTCTTGAGTAGGGTGTTATTTGCCATGGCAATCGGTGGGGGAAGAGGTTTCTTGTAGTTGTTGAAGGATTTTCTCATGTGAATTAAGTAATTCGTTACATTTCACTTTTTTGTGGCTTCCTGTGTTCTTTGTAGTAAAAGACGATTCATAACATATACAGATGTCCCAAAATGATAACATTTTTTTGAATTCATATTAATTTGAAAATTGTCTATCATCATATTCGGTTTAACGACTGTTTTACAATTAAAAAGTTTCTGATTATGCACAGTCTTTTTTTTTTGTTTGTTTATGTTTAAAAAAAAAATTTTTTTTGCTGGAAAAAGCGAAACTTGAATTTGCTTTGTGAAATGGTGTGTAACTTTTCATCATTTCATAGATTGAATTTCAGTCTCTCTCCAGAAATTATTGTTTATGTCTTGTTGATTTCCTTCTTTCCAACCAAGGAAGATGTGGCACAAGGCTGGAAGCTGGGTGAGTAGGGAGTCACACGATCGCCAATAAACCAATCCCTCATTAAAAAGAGAAGATCATGCTTGGGATGCGACATCTTCTACGAATGAGCTGAAACATAAACAAACAAAACAAAACGATTCGTATAATGATAAACCTTTTGATAGTAAATCAGTTTTACATGCTTTACTATAAAAACAGTTTACGATTATCCGCATCGTTTTGTTTTGTTTGTTTATGTTAAACTGAATATGATGATAGACAAATCTCAAATTAATATGAAGACTTCAAAATATTTTTTTATCATTTTGGGCCATCTGTATATGTTATGGAAGCGGCTTTTATTGCAAAGAAACCGGAAGCCACAAAAAAAGTGAAAATGTCACGAATTACCGTGAATTATAATGGGGAACACTTTACGCCTTGTCACCGTCTTCCTGTTTGCAAAGTAATAACTGGAACTCAATTTCAGTAGCTACATTTCTCAATTATCCATTAATGAAAATGAGACTGTCAGATTTTGTCTAAGTCATCTTTCCTTCAACGCGTCGGTTTAAAATCCCGACAATTTTCTTTCTGTGCTTTTTTTCTTTTGCGGAGGAGGAGGGGGACTAATTTACTAAGATTCTTTCAAACAAAGATATTTAAGCAATACTTACTTTTTTAAAGCCTGCTTTTGGGTAATTCACCTGCATTAAAGAAGAAAAAACTGATAATACTATTTGTAAATTTAAAGGTATATGTTAAGTATAAACAAGGCTAAGTTAAACTTTCAGCAAGATGGCGACGGAAAGCAGGTCCGCAGAAAATTAAAGTCAAGTCTGTTAAAAATTGCGATCTCTTTCTAGATACAGTTATTATTATTTAATTTATCTTAATATTTGATCATTTGAATGGACAACAATTAAATGAACGGCACAACCTTGCATTACATTTATATTAACGTAAAGAAAGAGACAATTAAACGCCATATTGAATTCAATTAACCGGTAAAAATGTAGTTTCCCAACCAAAATGGCGGACACTAAATCGTCTTACGATTTTTTCTGACCTCACAATTGAGTAAGTGGCAATGTTCAAGTACGACTAACTCTAAGAGTAGTTTCTGCGGCGCTGCTACGGTGTTACGCCGCCATCCGTACCCGATAATAAACTTCGTACTTAACAACTTCCGGTATTCTTTAGTTTAATTTGCTCTAGTTTCTGGTAGTCAATTTTCTGGTTTTATTTCTTTTGTATTTTATGATAATGAATTATATCGTACAAGACGTACTAACCGCAGCACATTTCAATAGCTACCTGCATGAGTTTCTCTGGCGTCGACAAGTAAAAGTAAATTACTTCGGCCATATAATATATGCGATCCAACAGTACTATGATTTCTGAAACAACCTATTTTATTATTTTCCCTCTGTGATTATTTATTTTCAGTAACTGTGATTATTTATTTTTAGTAACTGTGATTATTTATTTTTGTCAAATAAATTATTTAAAATAAAATTTTAACAGTTATTTTTGTCTAATAAATTATTTAAAATAAAATTCAGTACAAAACTAACCAAAACAGGAAGTTTTTATTATCGGAACCAATTTCGAACGGACACCGTTTCCGGTTGGAAACAACTTTGCTTAGAGTTAGTCGTACTTGAACATTGCCGAGTAAGTAAACCCAAGTAAATTGTCTGGGACTAATGTCCCAACTGTATTTCCTTTAAAATTATTTAAGGTAAAATTTAAATTAGTGATTTAACTTACTCATTTTTGAGGTCGGAAAACTGCAGACGATTTATTGTCCGCCATTTTGGTTGGCAAACGACAATTTTACCAATTAACCTATATTTTTAAACTTCTTCATGAATGCTCAATTTGCTTTTTTATCTTTATTATTCATGTTTTATGTTAAGCAATTACCTTTAGAATTCGAGTTTTGTAATCACGTACTTTCCTGACACATGTAATTTGACCGGAAATACGATACGCAGTAGCAGAAAAAATCGTATTCTTTTAGAAAATGATACGTATTGTTGTTAAAATCAATGTAGTATTACGTATGAAATAGGACAACAAAGAAGAAAAAACAATTTCTAAATTACTCCACATACATTTCTTCTTTGAAAATTAAAGATGGAAGTTCCCTAAGCAAGTTGATCGAAAAACTTAGAACGGGGAATGGAAGCGAAAAGAAATAAACTCTGTTAGTTGGTTATATAAAAGTAATGTATGTAAAACAATTATAATATTTATAAAAAATATTTATTTCATCACATTATCTTATTTGCAGGGGATGGTGCACCATTTTGTAATTTTGTATTTTGAGGACCATTCTGTTCTTGTATATGTGATGAGTGTCTCTTGTGACGAGTCGTCTGCAATGGCTTCTTTATACTCGTTTAAATATAGTGTTAGTAATGGGGTAATTTTTTATTACTGCATGTACTTGCGATTTCATATCTTCGTCTGATACTTCTGGAGTATTTTGTTCACGGTATGCACGTGAAAGAGTATCTGCAACAATTTATTCTTGTCCAGGTATGTAGTTTAGGTAAAAATCGTATCTTTGTAATGCTAGTAGAAATCTTTGGATTCGGAGAGGGGGGGGGGGGGTAGTGATCGACTTGAGTTCCGCTTGAGTTGTTGCACGTTGTGTTTCTGCTCAAGTATAGCTACGAGCAAATACTTACTAGCATCTGTAGTTATTTTTACTGGTAGATCTGGATCATAAAATTGTAGTACTGGTTTTCTGGCAATCATTTCTTTTAGCTTTTTTATTGCTTCGATTTGAGGTTTGTCGAATGACCATAACGGATCATTCTGTAGAAGCTGGTGAAATGGCGCTGTAACTTAAGAGTAGTTTGGTAAAAAGTTACATAAGTAATTTGTCATACCTAGGAATCTTGAAATACTGGGCATTTATTTATTTGGTGATTGTAACCACAGTAGTGACAGTTAGTGACGTAGTGTTGACTTGGCGCTTAAAATTTCGCGGGCTTTCTATCATTTCGGTGTCTCGATTGCATATGGCGAGTTATCTGAGTTTGGGTGCCTTTTCTGTCATGTTGACTATGTACCCCCGAGATTTTGTTGTCTTTTGTGTCGGATGTGGCATTGTGTTTGCTCTGTACTCTGACTTGCTTGAATTTTGGTTCTCTCAATTTGGTTCTCTCAATAATCTTTCTCTTAGCTTCAAGTAACTGACTTCACATATCAGAATATCTCTGGTGAAACTGTTTGTAAGGTCGCCGAATTCGCACCGTTGTGGATTTTTTGCACAACTATACCACGTACTCATCGAATCTTTGATGACCCGCTTGTCCACATGTAAAGAATGTGTATGTCAGCAAAGTTATGTTTTTTTCTAGGTTCACAATATGCATCGAATTTTTCGATGACTGTTTGAAGGTTCATTTCTTCGTCGGGTGAATCGAAAACAAGAGTAGAATGGATGTCACGGCCTTTGGAATCGATGCAGTTAAAAACATTGAAGTTTTTACATTGTCTGGCTTTATGTCACTTTCTGTTGCTATCAAAAAGAGATTGAATTCTTTTTTCCACTTTTTCCATGCTGCGGCTAGATTTTCTTGATGAAAATCTAGGTCTTTTGGATGCGGTAGATTTTCTATTTCGTCTTCGAAGTATAATTTCAACTTCTTTTTTCTTTTCGTTTCTGTAGGATGGGTTCTTTTAGTAATCTGACACCATGTTGATATATATATATATATATATATATATATATATATATATATATATATACATTGAGTTTGAAAGGAAATAGTGAGTACTTAGTATGAAAGATCAAGAACGTGAGAGAAACTGAAAAGACTATTAACAATACGCAATACTATGTTAGACGGTGTTGTGATATCCGGCTTACTATATAAACGTGTATCCTCGGGCAAGAAAGTTCCTTATTGTCTCTGTATCAAGGGAGATAATGGGCGACGTTAGTTAGTCTTGTCTATGGTGATTCTTAAAATGAACATTACGTATCGCTAGATATTTTTTACCCAGTTCAGCTAACTTCGAAAAAAATCTAAATTTTACAAAAATGGCGACCAATAGATAAAAATCGTATTTTATTTTAATTTAATAAATACTAGATATATTTGCGTAATTTTTGTTTTACAGTCTTCTTTTCAGCTACCACGTAAGTACATAGTAAAGTTTATACATTTCTTTAACTATTTTCTTGTTAAGAAAGGTCTAACATGTCGTAGCGAAACTAAAGAACCACCAAAATTTTAATTCCGGAACACCAGAATTAGCATCACAGAATGAATTGTATTACGTTAATCATTTTAAAATGTTGTTACTAGTTTCATACGTAATGTTATTAATTGTAGGTTCCTGGGATTCAATAAAGAATTAAAATTTTAAAAACATTTTATGTACGATTATAAATTGTTTCGGTTACATTACCTTCTTATGATTCTGTTCTGTATTAATTTATATCCTAGTTTAAAAGTAAACAAACTATTTTCATATATCTGCCTTACTAAAAGCAAACCTTCAAGATAACAAAATAATAATTATCTTAAATTCTCAAAATTAAACAGAAATTGAAATGAAACAAATTACCAACTTCAATAACATTTCAGAAATGTAACAATAAATATTAAATAATAGTTAACTAATACAAATTTAGATGGAAAATTGGGAGGTACATAATTATGAGTTATTAAAATGCCCCTTTTTTCGAAACGAACATGTAAGCATCCGTAAGTTTCATCGGATGTTCTGCGGGCTAATAGAAAATGAGACAAAGTCCACTTCTAATACATAAAACAACTTTACTGAGTCTTCCTCGTTAATATGTGAACAAAAAGAAAGAGTTTAGTATGTCCATAAGTATGGACGAAGACAAAAGTAAAGGAAGTCCATTACTATAATTTCCCATGAGTAGGGAAGAGGGAATAGTTCATAATATAGAATATTTTTATACACGCCACGGTTTCAGGACGCGCCCATGTGTGTATGTAAGTATATGTGTGTGTGTTTTATATTAATTCCACGTGTATGAGGCAGTAGCCATTTTGGATTCTTGTTTTCTTGCTCAAGCCACTTTACGGTCATCAATAATGAAGTTATATATGCATGAGTTAAACTGCCCCCCCCCCACTTTTATAACAGTCCCGCTGGTCCTGACAGTGATAAATTAACATTTAATACGAACAATAATTGAAACAAAAATAATTGAAAACGAAATATAATTTGGTTATATCCACAAGTACAATTAATGTTAATTCAAAACACAAATTGGTCAAAAATTCCTTAGAATAATAGATAAAGATTTGTCGTATGTAACTTTTCACATTTCAAATAATAGAAAATGTAGATCGAAATACTTAACAGAAAAATGTTCTTTTTTTTTCGATTGTTTTCTCTTGTGACCTTTTCTTGGTTTTATCTAATTCCAGGACAAGAATTGATCAAGTTCTGTGAAGTAGCTAGCTTAGTGCTATTACATGAAGTACCACAATTAGAAGGTGCCACATTCCTTGCATGAGCCATTGTGTAGCCATACACAAGGGATATTATTTGAGCTTCGAATACTATTTTATTTTTAATATTTGGTCAGGGATTACTTGTAGGGCAAAGTATCCTAATGACAGGGTTTCCCCACAAACCCTATATGAAGTGACCGATGTGACTCAAGGATGATGTCTTTTTTTTCAATCTTTTTATCTTTTTTTTGTTTTTGCTGGGGATGGGGTATCCTAACGGATGCCAGACATTCATCAATTATTTTAAAGAATCTAACCAAAAGATCTCTTTTAGGATTCCAACCGTCTCTTTAAGTGCATTTGAAAAATCTATTTTACACTTTATTCAGCAGGTATATTGAGCAGGTAGTTTCTAAAGTTTTTTTTATTTTATTTTATTTTTGATTACTTAAATGTCGAACTTAATACCTTGATATTTCGTTATTATCTTCCTCGCAACCTTAAAAAAGCAGCATCATTAGTGACACTGACTTCAACAAGGGTTGCTACACTCTCTCTCTCTCTCTTATTCTATATCACGATGGCAGGTTTACCAGCTCCGTTTCCTAAGTATGTAGCTGTACAGATTGCATAATCACAGTGGATGGTGCATGAATTAAATCTAACAGTTCTTTTATATCTGGTATATGTCCCTATAAATACTCCATTGTATAGAGCAGAGCCTAACAACTGGATGTCAAGTAAATTGCACTTACTATGTTTTTTGTGCTGTGTGACAAAACCTGCGCTTGCTGCCGTTGCTAAGACACATCATGTTCTTAAAAAGAGTGGTCGTTAAGACTTGATCTGAATTATTTACCACCCAAAATAGGTTTACATTACTATAGAATTTAGTTTTTTCATGGAAATTATTTATTTAATCCATAATTAACTAAAAAACCTTTAAATATAGATTTACTTAATAGTTTTGTATTGCCCACCTTAGAGGCAAAAACAAAACGGGCGCCAACAGTTTTCTTGTGCATTTTAGGTATCTAATACATGCATACATAGAAGTTTTTTTTGTATTTTCACTCTAATTTTAGTCCTATTTTTTCACAGTTTTTTTTGCAGGTTCTGTCACACAGAAGTGGAGAGTGTGAGCCACCTAACATCGAGTTGTAAGGTTCTGCTGCGGGATGGTTATTATACAATGCGACACAAAGGAGTGTGCAAATATTTTCACTGGACTATTTGTAAAAAGTTAAATATTCAGTGTTAGCAGCAAGTCCTGGGAGCATATACCAGAAAGAACAGTTGGAAATAAGTTATACACCATCCACTATGACTATGCAACCCCTACAGCTACATATCTAGAAAACGGAGCTGTTATACCTTACATAGTGATATGAGACAAAGGGGAGAAAGTAGCAACCCTAGTTGAAGTCAGTGTCCCTAATGATGCAGGATTAAACAGAGCTGAAAGGGAAAAGATTACGAAATACCAAGGTCTTATGTACGACATAAAAAGAAACAGGAATCTTAGGAAGATCTGCATCATCCCAGTAATTATAGAAGCAACCGGACTAACGAAAAAGAATTTCAAAAACTATCTGGCGAATATACCCGGTAAACCAAGTGCGGGAGAGATACAAACAATTGAACTTAAAGGGGCGGTTAGAGATCTTTTAAGATTAAAAGATCTCTCGGCTGGAGTGTCTGAAATAGTGGGTGGATGTCTGTCATCTGGTAGGATGCCCCATCCACAGCAAAACAAAAAGATAAGGAAATTATATGTATATATATATCTGACCACTACGACGACAAGCCTTGCTATAAGAATCTTTTCTATCTGATTCAGCAACATTTGACTATGATGACGATTGACCAGACAGAGATAGCAGTTTTCATATTTTCTAACGGTTCATCGTGATCATTGTACACAGCTTTTGCCCTGCCAGACTTAATCACCACAGTAGCGACCGAGACAACAGTTGTAACAGCAAAATCAACAACTCTCAGTTAATCAACAAAGGACATTTCAAACAGAATCATCATCATCCTACAGTAACAACTTTTTCTTTTCCTGTCGATTCACTGTATCATGAACACTTTCCTAACATGCATATATTTATTTATTTGAAATAAATACCACTTTTTGTTGTCCAGCACGTTTGCTGCTATTGTTGTTTTTTCTTTATTGTTAACAGGGATCACGGTACACAGAACGATTGAGCAACAGCCCATACCCTTCCAATCTCTAAAATGGGGAAAAAGTGGCTTCTTACTTTTAACACCTTTTAACCCATGCTCTACATCTTTCACCACTTGAATCCCTTTTTTGCCATAGTTTAAATGAATGGCAATCTATTTGAGGAAACCCCTTGCTTTGGTAAGTTTTTAGACTGATTTTGAATCCATGCCTTAAATTGAAGACTTACATCAAATCTGTTTCTAAAGTCGTTCAGAAATGGATTATTCTACCGTTCTAGAAAGTAACTGACTCCTTATGTACCTCTCTACCTGTCTAAGAGACATATACATCCTACAATGGATTACTGGTGTCACATCGTAGGAGGGTCTGCTAAGAGCACTCATTATTGTATTGAAATACATAATCGAATGTGCAATCTAGTAGAGGGTAATCTCTCCTCTTTCCTACAAGTCCTTTCTCAAAGAAGGGACGTTGCTAATATTTGTCTACACTATTGTTATTGTTTATTCTAATCAATTCAGCTCAAATCTCTGTAAAACATTCACAACAAGAACTTCTATTCCCACCATCACTGCAAAGAAGTTTCGTTTCTTTCTCCGTGTATCTAAAACTAAACAGTAAGTACATTGAACAGAATTTCTTTCAAAGAATTTCCGTATGTGGAACACAATACCATTAGAGTCTGTGTCAATAAATACTTATAAGCTGTCCTCATAAGTAATCAAATGTTGCCCATTCTAACTCATCATATCAAATGCCTATCTCAACAAATATATGCCACTAAGCTTGCAGAAAACTTACTGGGGACACTGTAGAGGATTATTATAACAACTTAAAAAAAGAATGAAGAGTAGTACAAAAATAGACTAGACAAGAAGAATAAGAATAAGAGAGACCGAAAGCTAATGGGACGAACTAAACCAAAATTACATTTACAAAGAGGCTTTACTGCCATGGCTCAAGCGTGACAATTTTTCATTTGATGAGGAACGAGTTATCATAGATTGACAAGATTGGGGCCTACTCACAAATGGGTTCCAGAAAAAATGCTAATCTATAAAACATAACAAATGCATATTTTTCCATTTGGACCTTAAAGGTTCAAACCACCTAATGTCTGGCAGATATTGCATTCTGCAAACAAGTATCTAGATCTGCAGAGATGCAACTTAATGTTATATCCACATATTTTGCCCCATAAAGCATGAAAAGAAGAATAGGAGACTTGTTGACACATGTTCTCTTACAAGAAAACTATGGTGCAATTCACCAAAAATAGAACACACATTAAAACTTGGACCAGATGTAGTCTAGACAGCGAGAGGACAAGTCAGCCCACACAGTTTGCGGGGCGGATGAAGGGAACCAATCAAATTGGAGTAAAGCATGTTGTTAGGAGAGGGGAAGGGAAGACGGGAGAAAGCCGAAATAAAACAGGAGACACGAGGAGTGGGTTCGCCGCAGCCGTGGAGTCAAGACCTTTCTAAGATTTGCTGGCGACCAAGCAGAAATCGAAATAAGATATATCCCCGCACACAAAAACAAAAACAAAAGGAGATTTACAAGGAAAAATCCTATGCCACAAAGTTGGCCATATAGACGATGGCAATAATTTCGTTTTTGGATACGAGATTACCTATATCTCGTCACCTAAAAACTATCCGCGAAAGACGAGACAGATCGCAGTACATCTAGAACATGAACCTTCACCCATAGCATCAAACTAAAAGGTGACAGTCTTCTACAACAAAATAAAAAGACAGCCTCACCTTTTATGTATCGGCCTATCAAATCAGACATCGTTGTATGGGATACACATGAAAAGAATGCTCTGATTATTGATGTAACCGCCCCAAATGACTATGCACTAAAAAGAGCTGAGCGCGAAAAACTTACAAAATATCATGAATTAAAAAAACGACTTGAAAACAACATTTTCCTTGAAATAAACAAACATTATACTTGTTTCGATTTACTTGTATCCACAAAAGAGCAGAGTTAGACACGATGTCGTTTTCTCAATGTAGGAAAAATCTACTCCCACTAACAAAAAATAAAACTGCCTCAATCTGACCAAATACAAAACAGATAAAGTGTAGTATCAGAACAGATATTACACTTTTATCTTAGTCAAAAGGCCAAGGAACATTATACTTGTTGTAGTAGTTGATTTAAGCAAAATCTAAATTTAATATCTAGACACACTGTGTAGTCTAAACCAGATAACATCAATAAGTAAGAGTCCTCATATAATATAAGTAATAAAATCAAATAAAAGTCTGTTTATTTTCAATGATGTATTTAAATAAACGTAACAATTTACTTATACAACATTTTGATTTGCATGTTAAATGACTAACTCAAAACGATTGTTAATTTGAAAAGTTCTTTTTCAAATACAAACTTACGTTTTATCTTTCCAAATAACTGACGATGAATTGTGAAGTTAACGAAATTGTTGAATCTCTGAAAATAAAATTTTAAGGACGGTGTGGAGGGAGTGAGTGGTGGTTGGTCCCGCCTGTTTATTACAGAACAATGCAACTATACGTCCCCAAGTCAATCGTTAGTAGAAATTATCCAATTTTTTAAATTCTCTTTTTCGTTATAACCTTATTCTCAAATTTTAAATTTGTTTGCTGATTTTCAAGATTATAAAAAAAAATTGTTACACTGATGATGACACGTTCACGTATGAAAGAGAAATATAATTACATCGCATTTTATATTTTCCTAGAAACTCTAATGATTAAAATCACATGAAATATTTTTTTGCAATTATATTATTTTTTTTGTGAAAATATTGATTAAACAATGCTTTACTCAATGATAACATTGTCAATTCAATAAATTATTTTTTATTCGAGTTATAGTGATTGTATTTACACGGAATTTAGGGGCCTTTTTCGTAATATATTCGAAATAATTAAACATTTTTTTTGTTTTAAACATCTACAGTGCTTTATTTTCATAAAAAACTTTAATTCATACATTTGTTTTAATATATGAAAATATAACTTTAGTAAATTTTGTTTTAAAAGAATAATACATTTTCGCTAAGATTTAAAAAATAATAATGGTTTCATTATATTATGTGATCGTTGATTGATAAATACTGAAAATGTCCTTTAAAATGTGGGGAGGTAAGTAAATAGTGACACAAAAACATGTTTTAAAAGAAAACATGTTAATGTTTTATTTGTTTTATTTATGAACCCTCTGCCTTAAAATAAATATTAACATGTTAAAAGAAAAAAAAATCTGAAATATACTGCATTTATTCAAATAAATAAAAGGTTTATTTACAAGTTATTTTGTAAATAGCGACCACGTGTATTGCGAGGTCAACCGGAAGACGCCGGTGACTCCAAGAATATGCCCCGCTTGTTGTGTTACTGAACTGGGTCCTTATTGTAATCTTGCTCCGTACTTTCTTTGCAGTAGCTGTCTCTACGCTTTTGTGCCTACATAGTAATGAAACACAAGTTTTATCGTGTTCCAATTTCAAGAGGATTTGTGTACATAAATCTCCTTTTTCAACTGTAGAACAAGAACATTTTTAGTTGTTCTTTCTACCTCCCCCCCCCCGCCATTGTTCTATTAGATGCGGGCCTTGTTTGTGTGAGTGTGTTTCACGTCGCTTTTATCCAGACAAGGATATACTTTCGGTAAGAAGTCTTAAATAGTTTTTACATTTTTTTGTTAGTATCGTCTTTTGTGAGGATTGAACCTTCCACTTCAGAAGACTGTCACTTTGAATTGATTATTATTTAAGTCTTTAGAGCATCCAATCCATAAACGAGAATTTCTGCATATCTTAATAAAATAAACATCTACTTCCAAATTGAGCCTTTCCTAACACAAAAATACTGTTGCAGAGTCGATCCCCGGTGGTGATTGGCCTTAAAACTACGAAAGGAGACACAGGCAATAAGGTAATAGCAATGACAAAGAAGAGAGGACAAACATAGATCAATGGTAAAAAAATAATCGTTGTACTTATTGCACCATGGGTACAAGAGGAAATAACGAAAATCTGGAGAAGTTTATTAGGTGACGTCACTGGAAGCAGGCAGGCTGGAGTTGAGTATTGATTTACTCCTCTCCAGGAGTTAGGCACAAGGCCAGTTTTTATCTTACCCCCACAAGTAAGATGTGACCCAAGGTCGGGTCGGGAAAGTGGGGTTTAAAAATTGCCTGGGCAGCCCCGTCGGCATTCCCCGGTAGGGGCGCCTCAGACAGTAAGCAATAAACTTACTCCTCCCCAAAGAGGGGAGGCGAAGCCTGGGAGGGTGCACCTCCAAGAACTGCACAGGACAGACCCATAGACCGGCGGAAATCAAGCTTTTGTTTTATTAGATCTTCAGTTCTAACGGATTTTAGCTGTTTCGATCACATTTTTAATTCTAATTTCTGTTTCCTTTTATATATTCACTTAATGCTTTTATCTTTCCAACACAATCAAAAGTTAAAAGAAAACTGCCTTAAAAAATTAAGAAAATACGGAGCTTGTTGCTTAAAAGTCCGAAAAAAAGATTTCTTTGTCTTTTACTGTTTAAGAGGTAAATAAGGGGCAGTAACTCTTATCAACTGTTGTTATTACATGTAACGTAATTTACAGAAAATTAATTAGTAATAAATGAACAACAAAGTATACAGCAATGGAAAATTTAAGAATTTATTGTGTTTATACTTGGGTTTTATACTGAATAAAATTCAGCAATTTGTTTGCAAATTTGGGCAAAAGCATTTACAGGTTTGAATTTCTGCCGCCACATGAATTCTGCGAGATAGGAATCCACCATTTGCGTGTGGGTGCCACATTCAATTTTATTTCTTTTTTTTTGCTTCACACCACATACGTTCAACGTGGTTGGTGGTGGCCCCGGTTTGTGGATCAACAAAATTGTACTTGTGATTCACACGCAAATGATGGAATCCTTCGGCACCAAGGCGATCGTATGCTCGTAAAATCTGGCTCAAAATTACAATTAAGAGTTACTGCCCCTTATTTACCTCTTAAACAGTAAAAGACAAAGAAATCTTTTTTTCGGACTTTTAAGCAACAAGCACCGAAAATACACTTTTAAGAACACTAGTCAGTACAAGCGACGGCCATTTTTGCACGTACTTACAATAGAGGCTTTGATGAATACGTGCATTTTAATGGAAAAAGCACAATTTGCTTCATCTCGAAAGTTCCCCAGCTTTGCTCCAAAACCTGTACACAGCTTCAAGACCTTTCTACCAACATCAAGCAAGGCCAATAGATGCCGACTAACTCGACATATACACTGCAGACTAATCTTCAACTTGAATTTTAAAAGGGTGTAGTAAGCATATTCTAGGTCTCAGAATTTATTGAAAATACTTTAGACTTGTTCTATACTGCATGTTTGTGAGAAATTAAAAAAATAACAGTAACACATTGCCAAAGAACCTAAGGAAAACAGAGACACAGGTATTTAAAAAGAAAAAGGATTGCATTCTATTAAAATCGCTACAACATACAGTGTCTCCTGTGATTTTTGGAAATGATATGCCCTCTGTCTTGAAAAATAAATAAAAAAATAGAAATGTGATTTTTGGTAATGTATGGCCCTGATGAATTACAGCTGGTAGCTTATCTTCTGGTGGCTCTGAACAAAACATTAGTACAAAACTGCCTGAAAGAAGTTCTGTGAACTGCAGCTACTACTCACCTAACCTCAGGTATAAGACTTGTGGCCATGCTTATAGGTCATATGTTTGCAGTGCAATGCTTCATGCAAGTGAGACCTGGTCTTTGGCCAAAGCAAACCTGCAACAATTGCAATGCAACAACATAGCAATTATCAGACAGATTTCTAATATGAAGCCAAAAGATGTGGCAACAAAGTTTGCTGGAACAGCTATTCCTCACAGACATTTATATCAATAATAGAGAAAATAAGCTTCACTAGTATCGACACATGGAACGCGTGGGCGGTGCCATCACGATAGCTCAAAATTTAGAAAATCCTCGGTAGTTGCCTTGAAAAGAACTCCTGCAGAGAGGTCGCATAGCATGGACACTCTTTAGTTGATCCTCTTCGAGGTGTGGAGTGAGATCTGCCATGTGTGCAGCTATGTGGACGGGGACCCATCAGTGTTGATGATGCCCATCAATATTTATGTTAATTAAAAAGAACCGAGGATGATATTACCTCCTCTCTTTGAAAATAAAAAATAAACAGACGACTATTGATATTTTATATCGTACAATTCGAACTCAAAGCTTTTGGGTTATAAACAAACTTATTTACTACTACAAAAAAATCCAATGAAGTGTGGAATGTTCGGATGCACACAGATATTTGTGATATATATATATATATATATACACACACACATATATATATGTTTAAATCTGGTTAGAATTAAAATTTAACCAGTATTTTCTGCGAGACTGCATCCTCACTGCTGCCTTCATATGCACACTTGAACTTGAGTTAAGCATGGTTCTGAAAGAGAGAAGAGTTCCCGAAAAATAACATACAGAGTTTCCACCAGACCATCTTGATACAAGTATTACATAACATTGTAACATTGTATAGATAGACAGATATATGTGTGTTTGGGAATAAATAAATAAACATATATATATATATATATATATATATATATTAGTAGTAAGTTTTTGAAAGGCTGTGGGCAATGCAATTCCGGGTAAGATGCAAGTTGAAAGGAAAGGAACAAAAACAATAAAAATAAATCGAATACGATATAAGACTTACTATTTATTTTTTCCTTTTTTTTCCTTTTATTTATTTTTTTTTTTTCTTACATAACAGCAAGAGTGTTTTAGCTGTTCGTGTGATGTCCGGGTGATTAAAAATCACTATTTGATATTTCGGGAAAAGACATCCCTTTTTCAAAAATAATTAGACCAGAAGAAGAATAATATTTTATTCTTCTCCGACTGTGTAGAGAATAATACAAAACAAAATGGCTGCCAGATATAGACCGCAGCAAAAAAGCAGTTTCACAGGAAATATAAATTAAGTTAAGTTTTATTTTAATATTATGTTAAATATATGATTGGTGTTTAGAATATTAGTGTAATGTTGGTTAGGTGTATGGTGTTCGATAAACTGTTAGTTTTGATAATATATATATATCATTTTTTTATTTTATTTTTTTTTATATTTGAATATTTACTTTGTTTTATCTTCGTATTTTTTATTTTGTTTATCTTTCTATCGTAATTTAAGAATTTTAATATAAAGTAAAGTAATTAGTCTCATATTTTAAATATTCTAGATCCATCTACTTATCGATTTCGATTATCATATATTAAAGAAGTGTTATTAATTACTAATTGTGAGTTTCGTCAAATTAGATTAACGAATTAACTTATTAACTTGATATATTTATTATACGATAAAGGGGAGTAACTCTGGATTTTTAAAAATATTTTTTTATAATTAATTTTTTTATTTTTTTAATTTTTTTTTTATAAATTTTTTTTGGTGGAGATCTGTAAAACAATATTAGTATATATATACAACATATATACACATAATGCATATATACATATATATATATATACATATCTATGTATTATTGTTTGTTTAATTGTTTATCTATATATATTCATCAGTTTTAAGAAGCATGTGTTAGACACCGCACCCTCGCTAACACATGCTTCTTAAAACTCCCTTTCTTCAGCGATAAGATCACCACCTCCATCCGCAAGGCAATACATAAGGAAAACCTTAACATACAACTAACACATACTGGCACCTCCTTACGCCAACATCTATCTAATAAACACACTAACCACACACCCGAACCCTGCTCCCTGGCCAATTGCCCTATCTCCAACACAGGTCTGTGCCTTCGCACTAACTGTGTTTACAAACTACAGTGTAATAAATGCAAAAAATTTTACATCGGCAACACTACAAGACCGCTACACTTGCGCATAAAGGAGCACTTGAATACCCGTATATCCTCTTTCCACAAACACATAGAGATTTGCTCAAACACTCAGCGCGATATCACGTCTCCATATTAGCGTCTGTCAGAAACATTGGTGACCTTAGAATCACAGAATCAATCCTCATCTCCAGATTAAACCCCTCACTCAATCAACGTCACGAGCTCTACTCACCTTTCATTCTATAATATCTACCCCCCATCCACCAACCAACCCCCATATCTAACACTTAACAGAGTCCGTTTCCACCACTTCACTCATTACTCACCTCCCATAATAAACTCACCACACACCCAAACAATCAAACAGGCCCCTCCCCATATGAACTTCCATCCTTACACACTTTCAACCACAAACCAAAAACCATATTCAGCATACTCTTCTAACCCACCAAAATAAGTCACTCCATAACCTAGCATTATTAATTAATAAATCCAAACACATATAGAATGTATACAAATAACATGCAAATATTAAATAAATAACTCATAAAATAAATTGAACAAGTAAATAATAATAATAAAAAATAAATAAATAAATAAATTAAAAAAAAACAAAACAAAAAAAAACAAAACAAAAAAACAAACAAACAAATATGTAAAGAAACTGATGAATATATATAGATAAACAATTAAACAAACAATAATACATAGATATGTATATATATATATGTATATATGCATTATGTGTATATATGTTGTATATATATACTAATATTGTTTTACAGATCTCCACCAAAAAAAATTTATAAAAAAAAATAAAAAAAATAAAAAAATTAATTATAAAAAAATATTTTTAAAAATCCAGAGTTACTCCCCTTTATCGTATAATAAATATATCAAGTTAATAAGTTAATTCGTTAATCTAATTTGACGAAACTCACAATTAGTAATTAATAACACTTCTTTAATATATGATAATCGAAATCGATAAGTAGATGGATCTAGAATATTTAAAATATGAGACTAATTACTTTACTTTATATTAAAATTCTTAAATTACGATAGAAAGATAAACAAAATAAAAAATACGAAGATAAAACAAAGTAAATATTCAAATATAAAAAAAAATAAAATAAAAAAATGATATATATATATTATCAAAACTAACAGTTTATCGAACACCATACACCTAACCAACATTACACTAATATTCTAAACACCAATCATATATTTAACATAATATTAAAATAAAACTTAACTTAATTTATATTTCCTGTGAAACTGCTTTTTTGCTGCGGTCTATATCTGGCAGCCATTTTGTTTTGTATTATTCTCTACACAGTCGGAGAAGAATAAAATATTATTCTTCTTCTGGTCTAATTATTTTTGAAAAAGGGATGTCTTTTCCCGAAATATCAAATAGTGATTTTTAATCACCCGGACATCACACGAACAGCTAAAACACTCTTGCTGTTATGTAAGAAAAAAAAAAATAAATAAATAAAAGGAAAAAAAAGGAAAAATAAATAGTAAGTCTTATATCGTATTCGATTTATTTTTATTGTTTTTGTTCCTTTCCTTTCAACTTGCATCTTACCCGGAATTGCATTGCCCACAGCCTTTCAAAAACTTACTACTACTATACCCAGCAATGCTTCAAGCAAACTACCATTCTCTACTATATATATATATATATATATATATATATATATATATATATATACATTGTATTAAGGGTGTAACTATTTAACTTGTTCCATCATTATATATATATATATATATATATATATATATATATATATTAGATTCATTATCATCATAATCTTATTCGGTTTAACGTCCATTTTACATGCTCGTACGTGTTGGACAGATTTAAGAAATTGACTTGCAAACAACCTATCACTAGCCAGGTTAATGGATGAGAACACAGATGCGGATGAAGTATATTTGGATGTTGTCACCTTGGTCATAGCATTAGAGCACATGAAGGAGTTTTTGCTGGTGTGATAGGAATAATTAGATGGGGAAACTTCTGCCATTACTACCCAGCAGAGCCTTAAAACTATTGACCAAGTGAAGCGCCTATCAACTGAAACCTGGGCGGTGAGTGTTGATGATATCTGTTATATGGAGACAAGTAATATGAGAATACTATGACGGATGTGTAATGTAAGTTTTATATACAGACTTAGATCTGAGGAGCACAGAGGAAAATTACATATAGGCAGTATGAGAGGATGTGTGTACAACAGGAGACTTTCGTGGTTTTGTCACATTGAAAGAATGGATGAGAGTTCTTAGGTTAGTAAATGTAGAACAATTTAGACAGTAATGTCAACTGGCAGGGGAAGATCAAGTAAAACATAGGAGGAAGTTATAATAATGGATATGAGAGAAAGGATAAATACATACCTGACCAGAAAAAGGTAAGTTTGGAAGTCAATATAAGCCGTCCAACAAATGCTAGCATGTAAAACAGAAATTAAAACAAATATTATGATGATGATGGCACATGTTCAAGTAGCCCAATAGTGATGTGTCTCCATATGTAATATATTAATTAGTTGATTGAATGACAAGAAAAATGGATATTCCTTCTCAGTATTCACTTGAATTCAAAGAACAGCTGACAAGACCTATTGTGAATAAGAATGCTAAGTTTCGTAGATGTACAACAGTTAGTAGGGTAAGACCATGTAAAACATAGGAGGTGAGAAAAATGGATTTGAGAAAGAAGGATAGAGACCTGGCCAGAGATAGGTTAGTTTTAAAGTAAAGAAAAAAGTCAAACCCATACTAGTATGTGAAACAGGAATAAAACCGAATATTATGATAGCACAAGTTACGGTTGCTGTACTATATTAGGTATGAATAACTAAATTTATTGAAAATAAAAAAGTGAATATCCCTTCCCATAATTGATTTGAATTCAAAGAAATGATGAACCCTATTGTGAAAAAAACAGCTGTCACTAACATTTATATCCAGAAATGATAAATGTACCATTTTAAAATGAAACATATTAAAAATTAAATTAAAAATAAACAACATTACAAGACATTAATTTAGGGAGGGTTTGTATTTAAGGCTATTTATAATAACGATAAATCACATATAATAAACATGGATTACTTATCTCGGTGATGTGTGTATGATCTGAGGATGATGATGATGATAATAATAATAATAATAATAATAATAATAATAATAATAATAATATTGTTTTGAATCTATTAAAGAATGTTCATTCACTCTGAAAGTTAAAATACTTATTGTCTCTGATCCACCTCTTTAATATGCTCAAACTGATGTCAATGTGGATGCTGGCAGAGACCAAGTTACAGTCCAAGAACAGCATCCAATGTACTCTGCCTGGTTATATTAATGAATTCCGGACCAAGTTAAACTGATTTAAAAAGGAGAGTCTAATTTTATAACATTCATGTCAATAAATATGTTAACATGATAATTAGAGGTAAGAGTAGATGAGTAAATAAGTAAAAATTAGAGTATTACAAAACGGCACAATCGTTTGTAGATGAAAAAAGATTTAGGAAAGTTGTATTGCAACAGGAATGAATACTCTTATTTAATTCTGGAATTTAAAAGTTTTGCTTGGCTTCAAAGTTCAAAATGGCACATTTATTGAGAATTTGTGACACAGGAAAGATATTTCTTTCATAATAAGCAAAAAACTGTCAAGAAATTCGACACTGATTTTAAAATTGCATTGGTTTAGTCTCTGTAAAAGGACCTTGTTATTTTTAGTGTGGATGATTTCTCACCTTTGTTCGATAATTTTGTGGCACAATGCGTGACCTTTTGGGGAGCTAAGTGCTCTCCGTTATATTTGTTATCCTTATGCCAGACTTATTTAAACAACAGTAATTCTATGCGTTTTGAGATCACTGAGTGCAGTCATATTTCGAGGACTGAAAGTCGGTGTCAAACCAATTCAATGACAGGTGCATGTGATGGGTTTAGAGATCAGACTGTCGTCGTTAGAGAAAATCAGTTATCAAAACAAATGACAAGGTGTACAATGACGCCGGCTGTATTCCATCTCTCTCTCTTTCTCTCTGTCTATATCTCCTTCTCTGGTAAAGAGATTGAAAATTGAGAGACTGGTTTTGAAATTTGAACGAAGAAGACGTGTTTGTCGCGCTCTGACATCTTCGAGTCATAATTATGTTGCTTTTCAAAATATAATAAATTATATTTTTATATTTAAAGTAAAATGGTTTATTCCATTATTTACATAAGGTTCTTTTGCAGCACGATCGTCCTCAGCCAGCCAGTCAAACGATGATTGCTCACTGGCCATAACAAGACGAGACATTGCACATACATGCACATGTTGTCACACGTCCCGTTGTCGACAAAATCTGGCAAAGATCGCCCAGCCGTCCAAAATAATGTTGCCACTAAAGCATGGTATTACAATTTCACATAAATTGTTTCTCTAGAGCAGAGATTGTCAAATCGTTCTTGGGTAAAAGTTGGCTTGGTTCTACACATGCATAAAAGTGCTGTCAATTTCATAGTGTCTCATACGATATATGACCCAGTTTCTTTCAAATAAGTGATATGCAAGTGTTTAGCCTTGAACTATGAATTCAGAGGATGTATGCACTGTAGTTCCCTTTGACTATGGCGATGAGAAACCGTTTTTCTTTGTTTCTATTGTCTGGGGTAAGAAAGATAAGGGTGTTCATATTTAAGACTTTAGGTGTTTTTTTCGCTCTATCTCCACCAGAACCAGAGAGAGTCAGACAGAAAGGAGGTTAGGGGAAAACCGCTCTTTGCCAGTATTTATTTTCTTTTACAAGTAAAAAGTATGATTGACTTGATGTTTTATTTTTATTCAAAATAAGGATTTTAACAAAATGAAGCTTATATATTTATCAATGAGAAATGGATATTTTCTTAGCATACAAATGTAAAATCTGAAATTTGCAACAATATATTAAACAAGAGGTTCTGCAGCATGTGCGACCTTTCTTCGTAGTTTATGTCCATAGATATGTTTTTATATTGGGTTAAAGTAAAATAAAAGCTTAGTTACAAGTTTCTAGTGAAGCAAAGTTAAAATTCTGGTTTGTTTACTTGTTTGCACCTAGATGTTTTAGGTGGAAAGGGGGAATGAAATTGGGAGTGGTGGAAACAGGGGAACAAGAAGACTAAGACATGGTTATAATATTGAAATATGGAAACAGAAAGAATTTGCATTAGATAGATGATATAAATATGTAAATTATGAAGAACACAGAAGTAGCACTAGAAGTAGAGTACAACATAAATAAAGTTAATGACGTAAAAGAAGAAAAAAGAAGGATCATTCAAATGAAACTTTATCTTTCACATACACTTTACAAGAAAATGGTAATTTGTATCATTTGGACTCGTCAACATCTACTTAGAACTAATTATTACTTAACACTTTATCCGTTAAACCACGAGTCCTTGCTCGTGATGTTAAGAATATAATGACGACTTATTTAAGTCTTCATAGCTGATGGAATGAGAACAAGCTACCCCCATCGATTATATAAATGGTTCCATTCAAAATAATGTACAGATTCAACAGTTTGACATAAAGTTACCCCTGAAGAAGGTCGGTTACATTAGCAGAAACGTTGTGAGAATTACATCAAAGATGGGAACAGTAGTCCGAATAATCCAAATTAACAATCCTTATTTTAAAAATTCCAAAGCATAAGAAAAAGATCTGTCCTCTTCATCCTGAAACTAACACTTGATAAGGATTGAAATTATCTCATTTCCTGGCCTTAAATACTATGTTAATGAAGTAGCATGTGATTGCATGTGTCGTTTTAAGTTAGAATTATTTGAAAATGCTGCCAAACATGTTTCACAAGAATAAGGTTTTTCCCCTGTATGTGTCCGTATATGGCTTTTTAAATTATAACTGCTCGAAAATGAAGCTTCACATACTTCACAAGAAAAAGGTTTTTCTCCTGTGTGTGTTAAATTATGTTGTTTTAAACTAGATTTCTGCAAAAATGCAGACCCACATATTTTACAAGAATAAGGCTTTTCGCCGGTATGTGTTGTAATATGTCTTTTTAAACCAGAAGCCTGTGAAAAATAAGATCCACATATTCCACAAAAATAAGGTTTTTCTCCTGTATGTTTTCGCATATGTTTTTTCAAAGTAGAAATGTCTACAACTGAATATCCACATATTTTACAAGCATACGGTTTTTCTCCAGTATGAGTTTGCATATGACGTTTTAGATTAGAGTTCCATGAAAATGCAGACCCACATACTTCACAAGAATAGGGTTTTTGTCCTGTGTGTGTTCGCAGGTGCTGTTTTAAGTGAGAAGTCTGTGAGAAGGAAGTCCCACATACTTTACAAGAAAAAGGCTTTTCTCCCGTGTGTGTTCGCATGTGTTGTTTTAAATTGCAACTTCCTGAAAATTTAGTTCCACATACTTTGCAAGAAAATGGCTTTTCTCCAGTATGTACTCGCATGTGATGTTTTAAATTAAAGCGTTCTGAAAATTTAGTTTGGCATACTTCGCAAGTAAAAGGTTTTTCACCACTATGTGTTCGTACATGCCTTTTTAAGGCATAGCTAACTGTAAATGCTAAGTTGCATACTTCACAAGAGTAACGTTTCCTTTTAGTATGTGCTTCCATGTGTGTCATTTGGGAAAATGTTGATACACCCACATCAGAAGTAATTAGATGAGATAAGTGTCTTCTTTAACTGTAATCTGTAAAGAAAGAATAACTATTCTTTAACAAATCTTATATTACAAAAAATAAAAAAAATAAAATGAAGTCATTCTGAGAATCTTTTAGATATAATAATAAAAAACTTTCATCATCTTTGTAATAACACAACTGATAATCATTCTGGTTTGTTTACTTGTTTGCACCTAGAATGTTTTAGATTGTAGGTGGAAAGGGGGAATTGGGATCGAGAGTGGTGGAAACAGGGGAACAAGTAGACTAAGATATGGTTAGAATATTGAAATATGGAAACAGAAAGAATATCTGCATTAGATAGATGATATTAATGAGTAAATTATGAAGAACACAGAAGTAGTACAAGAAGCAGAGTACAGCAGGGGGAGTAATTTAATTAATGACGTAAAAGAAGAAAAAAGAAGTATCGTAATATGGGGTGACTTTGGTCCACTTTTGAAATATATTTGTAAAATTCAAGTAAAGATATGGTATGTTTTCATTATTTTTGTGTTGTATTCTAGAGGGGGCCATGGTTAACTATCAGTTTAGGTGGAATTTGGAACCACATTATCACAATATGAGGAAAGAGAAGCCATAATTAGGGGTGGCCAAAGTCACCCTGTCATGGTATGACTTTGGCCGAACTATACCAGCTCTATTGTAACTAAAATAATACTTGCATTGGGGCTTTCTACAGCCACACAGAATATGATAATTTTAACTTTGCTTTACTAGAAACTTGTAACTAAGCCTTTATTTTACTTTAACTCAATATAAGAACATATCTATGGACATAAACTACAAGGAAAGCTCACTTATTTATAACTACATGTATAACTCAACCCAGATTGAACTTTTTATGATATTTCTAAACATTTTTTAGAGTATTACAAAACGGCACAATCGTTTGTAGATGGAAAAAGATTTAGGAAAGTTGTATTGCAACAGGAATGAATACTCTTATTTAAAATGAATAGTTTCGCTTGGCTTCAAAGTTCAAAATGGCACATTTATTGAGAATTTGTGACACAAGAGGGATATTTCTTTCATAATAAGCAAAAACTGTCAAGAAATTCGACACTGATTTTAAAATTGCATTGGGTTTAGTCTCTGTAAAAGGACCTTGTTATTTTCAGTGTGGATGATTTCTCACCTTTGTTCGGTAATTTTGTGGCACAATGCGTGACCTTTTGGGGAGCTAAGTGCTCTCCGTTATATTTGTAATCCTCATGCCAGACTTATTTAATTTAATGGGGTGGTCAAAGTCACTCACGGTAGTAATAAGAGCACTAAAAGCTCAAAGAGTAATGTACCAAAGTACAAACGATGATCAAACAGCTTATGTATGACTAGGTGAGTTAATTGCAAATAAAGGCTAATTAGAACAATTCAAATGTGTTTTACAAACATAAATCAATCCCAAAACTAAGGAACACTTTTGCATGCATTGTGGGTGATAAAAGTATATAGAAAATTCCTTAGGTCATAGATAAATATGACTTTTCATGTATACCGGCTTAATATAATGGCATTTAATTTCTTTTCTGTGTTTTAAATCTTTCTTCTGTTTTCTTCCTATTACTGCATTCTTTCATACTCCTTACTTTCAACATTCCCTCGTAACTGCTTTCTTTTTTCTCCTGTGTTTCCATGATTGCTTTTACTTCAGGCAAAGTTGTACTGCTCAAACTGATAAATTCTCAACCTTATATATGTAAACACATATAGGTAGTGATACTAATCTAAAATATCCTGCACATGCATCTCTTCAAGACTAAATATAGTGAAAAAGGTAAGGCTGAAGTAACGTATTAAAATCCATAACAATTACGCCATAAGGATATAATGCAAAACTGAACTGCAATTTATGTTAAATTTATTGTTTCACATCAACATATCAGAATTGAATTTCAAATATTTGCCTAATTTCTAGGATTGCAATAAAAACTGCTTGGCTTTGTTCAATAAAAACTGCTTGGTTTTGGCTTCTGTAAATATGCAAGCTTTCAATCTCTTAGAACCAGAAGATATTAATTATTACATTAAATAAAGTCATGGGACAATAATCTAAATAAGAATCGTGAATCCAAAATATTGGAAGTTTTTTTTTAAATCTGTCAAATTCATCAGAGGGTACACTTTCTTCACTGTCTAGCTATTACTGCTAAACTCCAATTTGTGTTAAATTTATTGTTTCATATTAACATATCAGAATTGAATTTAAAGGATCTACCTTATTTCTCAGATTGTAATAAAACTGCTTAGCTTTATTCTCCTATAAAATATGTAGGGTTTTAATCAGTTAGAATCATAAGATTATAATTATTAAACTAAATAAAGTGTTGTATATATATAAACTAGTAATGAGAGGATAAACGAAATAAGAATCAGGAATCGGAAATACGAGAATATCAGAACTAGAAATTTTTTGCAAAAAACGATTCTTTTAATTTCAATTTTTCTTTTAACTTTGTTTTAAAAACGAAACAAATCTTAATTTGGCTCACCATTACAAGGAAAATATTTGAGAAAAATATAGGTGAGTGTATTTTTTGTTTTGTGAAAGTATATGTGCACATTTTACAGGTATTTACGGTAATTGGAAAATAAAAAAAGCAACTCTATAACTAAATATTAACATTTTAAAAAGAATCAGAAATGGTAATTGTATTGAAATTGGATATTCATACCAGTAATCAGTAATTTTATCAGAATCAGAAAAAATATTCGAATTGTCCCATATAAACATCGATGCAACGATAACATATATATTTTTTCTAATGTATAGATACATAGGTAAATATAATAAATTATAAATTGGGTATAAAATATTAAGACATAAATTTCGATTTCAACCATATTTCAACTCAATTCTTTTTGTTACTTTCATCAATTGATTATTTGTATTATTTAGACTACTGTTAGCATCTTTGATATTATTGTCACAATGTTTCAGCCGATGTAACGTTATAAACGTGCCAAACTCAGGAATCTTGATGTCGAACTCGGGAATCTGTATAGAAAATAATTAAGAATTACTTAAGAGTCCTGTCATGGCTTATGGAACAGGAGAAGTCTATCTCCATGAATTAAATAAAGGTGTCCATCTGATATGACATTTTTGAGTTCGACATAAAGATCTGTAAGTTCGAAAAGATGAACTTGAAGAAGGTCGGATGTTACATCGGTCAAAATGTGAGAATAACATCCAAGCACAATGTGAAGTATCTGTTCTGATACCACACTTTGTCTACTCTGCCATGTGTAAGTGAGGGAGTGGTCCTTCTAGACTAAGGTAATTTAACTTTTTGTTCCAATCCAGAATGACCCTTATTGGGGAGCTGGATTTTCCTCACATTAAAAACCGACCTTCTTTCTAACTTTGCCCTTATGTAGAGGCAAGTAAATAAGAAACATCCAAGATGAGAACAGAACTCCAAATAATCCAAACCAGTGTTAGTGTAATGGTTAAGTTTTAATGTAATAATATATTATTGAAAGGTCAATTCCTGATTTCTGAATCATCATGTTGTTTTATTTAATTTGTTCTTACTATTCTGAGTTATTCCATGTATATATCTGATGGATTTAATTCATATTATAAAAATAATAGTATTTTTATGGGAAGATTAAATAAGAACATTTATGACTGGAAGATTTTTAGTAAGAATTTCATCACATGTAGTTTATATTTATGAAAATTATGAAATCGTTTCTTTAAACTTATATGCTTTCATATTAAGTATATAGGAAATGAAAGTTTGCATTTTTTAGTGTTTAGAAAAATGTGTGCATCCATTTTTGTTATCCTTTGCTGATAACTTATATGAGTTAGGACAAAAATTATGATCAAAATAATATATTGCAATCATTAATTGATTTTGAAATATAAGTTTTGTGATTTTGTTAATTAATGTAAACAAGCTTTCAAATGTGAATTTCTTCAGTTCATAATGGGTAAAATGCTTTTTAAAAATTGAGATATTCCAAGAAAATATGTTACAAAATATCACTAGTACAATATATGCTATAATTATTTATTATCCTCCACTCTATCATAAATACAAATGTGTATTTATTTGTATATATATATATATATATATATATATATATATATATATATATATATAAATATATATATAATTATCCATCCCGTCATGCAAAATTTTGCAAGTAAAAACCTACCAGACGAAACCATTTAAAGTTTTTAGGGGAAGGAAGAAAGCCAATGCCAAGTTTGGCAAACTCCTACAGTCTAAAATGAATCTGTAAAAATATCATATACTTTATTTCCATAGTGAGATGTTTTTTTTCTTTTTTCTTCTTTTTATATATCCAAATAGTATTTCATCTGGCATATCGATACTTGATTTAAACTAGCCTACTTTTCATCTTATATTTCCACTATATTATTAAAACGAATATATTTTATTTTGGTTTAATTTTTGTTTTACACTGGCTAAGTAAACTGTTAGAGTGGAAACATTTTCCCTTACTCACTGAAAAAGATTAAAGGGCAGATATCATGTGCAATTATACTGAGATTGATATGTTCTTTGTTTTTTTTTGTAAAATGTGTTTCTTATTTATTTTTTAACTCCACTTACTGGGACATTATTTTATAGGAATATTAATATTAGTGTGAATACTAGTGAAGCATAACTTTTTCCATAATTTTTAACAGAGGGTGTACACTCGTTAGTAATAATTAGTAATTGTAAAGACCTCTACAAACAAGAAATACCATAATTGTTACATGTGCATATATGTACATACACAATTATCGATATCCCTATTAGTATGGATTGCAATTTGTAGAAGAATGACTTTTAGGAAAGTGACTATTTCGAAATCAGTGATGAACTAGTTAGATTGTTGCAAAAAAGCTGTGAGTTTAACTCAGTTGTAATTTGACCATTTGGATTAATATCAAAGAAGTTTAAGAGCTACTTGAAGAAATTTAGATTTTTCCATAATATTACATGATTAAAAAAGTCTGCATCTACAAAAATATCCAGTGAACAGCAATTCTGTGGATTGAAAGAAAATCATTTTGGGAAGAATATTCTGTCTGGTTCAACTAGTTATGAGTTGTGTGAGAACTCCAAGTGTGTCATGATAACAAAACAATATCATAATTGTCACATGTACATACATGTACATACAAAATTATTACAATATGGAGAAGAATGACTTTGAGGAAATTGACTATTTCGGAATCAGTTATTAACAACTTATGTTAACTAGTAATTATTTTTATACCGATTGATATAAATGTAAATATTAGTGAAAAAACTAGTGACACATAACTTTTCCCTAATTTTTAACAGACGGTGTACACTCTTTAGTCATAATTAGTAAGTGTGAAATGTTGAAAGAAAAATCACAGAAAAACAGGCAATAGTCGGCAACTCTTTCATAGTAATGGATTGAAATTCTGTCTGGTTAAACTACTTACGACTTGTGTGAGAACTCTACAAACAACAAATATCATAACTGTCACAGGTGCATACATACACATACAAAATTATCGATATTTCAATGTGGAGAAGAATAACTTTGAGGAAATTTATTATTTAAGAATCAGTAATTAACAACTTATGTTGAATAGTAATGAGTACATTGTTAGTATAAATCTGATTTTGGTTCCCAGGGCGGAGTTCACACATACACAGGATATCAGCGTCAGAGGAGCAGTGAGTATGCACTCAAATGTAATCTAAACCTGGTAGTCATAAGCAGATGTGACGTCATATGGCTCAAAGAGCGGGGTGTGAGAGAAGTAGGAGTTGCTTCAATATCTGTGAACGAACTGCATGGGTAAGAGAATGACTTAAGATCAATGGTGGGCCAAGTAGCCTACAATATCCATAGCTTAGGATGCCTTCACCACCACTGGTAGAAGAGAAGGCAACACCAACATCTCAATAAAAGGTTCCTTTCTTTAAATTCAATGACTTTTTTTTCATTGTGCTGATGTGAAAGATTAATTTAAGATGACTTGTAATGGGAGGAATGGTCTACATGAGGTAGGATTTAATTGTGCTGTTATATGTGATTGCATTGGTAACAACCTATGTATTTTATTTGGTTGTGAATTGTTATAGATTTAAACCTCCCCTAAGAGGGGAGTTGATGTAACAGTAAGATAGTTGAATCCAGGTTTAATTTGAATATTTGGATTAATCTCAAACAAGTTTTAGATTTACTTGAAGGAATTTAGATCTTTCGATAATTTACAAAACTGTCTTCTCTAAGTTGATAGAATGGATGTCTCAAATAAATACACTTTACAATAGGGGTGGGACGTAATGGGTGAAAATTTCAGATTCATGCAAGTAGTATTTTTCTGTGTTCATTTATACATAAATAACACTAAACAAAATATTTTGAAAATTTTTCAAAATTCAGAAGGTGCAGGCCAATAGTTTTTGGCAATTTTACATTCATGAAAATCCTTTCACAGCTTGAAAATAGTCCTAAATTAAAGTACTATATCAGATTTAACCATCTATATCCATTCATAGCTTTTGAGGATGTTTTAGGACCTGCAATGTCGCATTAAACCACTTTTTCACCGAAAAATGATGGATTTTGAGTCCCGTGGAGCCTTAACGGCTATTTTTGGCCTGCACCTTTTGAATTTTGCAAAATTTTCAAAATGTTTGATTGTTTAGTGTTATTTATGTATAAATGAACACAAAAAAATACTACTCGCATGAATCTGAAATTTTCACCCATTACATTCCACCCCTAGTTACAATGGCAGTATGAAATAAGAATATTGAATATTCTATTTTATACATTCTTTTAGTGACGCACATGGTGGACACCTTTAAAGAAGTGTGCATAAACACATAAGGTAAAAGCCTTCATTAGAAGTCCCTAGACACAAGCGAAATATACATGTGTTGCCAGGGCCGAGACTGAGAATGTGTTGGGCAAAGTAAAATAAAATACAACTTAGTTTGTATTTTCTGGGAACTATTTTGTAGATGTCTGTTATTAGCAGTAGAAAAAGTTGCATGCCGAAATAGCTCACTGTCTGGGCATCAAGTCTTAACTGTCAAGAGCTAACTCTGACGTCACAATATTGCTGGTGTGAAAGCATATAAAAAAGCAGAGCTGGGCTGGAGAGTCCAGCAAGCTTCCATTCCAAGCTTCAATATTTAATCTCATACCGTATATGTTTAACTCTTTTTTGTATGTTAAACCGGAATAATGATTCTCATTAACAGTATAATTTTGGGGAGATAACTCGAATATGATTAAAAGGCTGTTACTCTGCATATACCATCACAACAGAATTATCTCTGAATGCCAACACTTAAAACTGACAAACTACAGCAGCAGAAAACCACACAAAGTACTACCCATTGTCAAATAAGAAAATTGTTTGTTTGGCATATATAGTCATGCTGTAAGTGAATGTTTCGTTTGTTAATTAAGTTGTAAATAAATATTCTGTATGTGATTGATTCTACTAAATTATAGATGGCAGCCTAACGGGTACTGTCATTCTGGGTCAGGAGGGATCTGGATTTAATGGTAATTAATGTGTGACGCTATACTCTCTGATGTTTGAAAATTGGGGCTTCACTCTGGGATTTAGTCTGCATAATATCAAGGATGGTTAGTGTTCAGTGAAGTCAAGTATATGGTGGGAAAATAAGATAAGCAGAAGAGCTGGTAAAACTGGATTTCATGGTGATTGAGTACAAAACAGCTTGCCTAAGAGTGTCTTCAGCAGTTTCGAAATAAGAACAATAAACTGAGGCTCCCAAGAATTAGACGATTGGAAAAAATATTACCTAATATGATGAGCCTCCGATTTTTAATTTAATATCCAGATGGTAGGGCTAGACACGATAAAGAATGACCCTTTCTTGCCCCGTATCATCATCATCAATTTACAAAACCAACAAAACATGTTTGTATTCCTTTTGAAATGGATAAAAATCAAATATACAACAAATAACTTTTACCAAATGCAAGAAAATGTAATTTTCTATCGACCTGCATAGTTTTACAGTTCTGAAACTTTTCTCAAGGTTTTTTTAAAATTTCAGAACTCGTTTCGTAGCCTCAAAGGCTTGTGAATAAAATATGGCAGACAATGTTAGGCAAAAAGCTTCGATACACTGCAATTTATTTTGAGATACAGAAAAACTTTAAAACAGTTTCAGTATGTTAAAAATATATAGGGTAACCTAGGATATTAAGCACCATGGAGCATCAGGCACCATCAACTAGGTAACCTTCACAAACCTCTCTATAGCATTATTATGGCACTTGTAGGGCAATAAGCACCAAGCTTGTCTGATCACTGAATAATCACAGGCCTTGTTTCTCATGAGTAGCATTTACTGAGCCGAACAAAAGTAGTCTTTTTTTGTCAAGTTAAGAAGCTGTTCTTTCTCCACATCTGCAGCCATTTTTTAACAGACTTCAAAACTTTATGCTCCAGAAAAGCAACTGAACAAAACTTTATTTCTCTACAAAATTACTGAGCCTGAAAACTGTTCATTTGCTGCTGAAGCACTCAGACATATCAGAGATAAGTACCAAAACATTTTTACACTTGATTTAATTCAGATTTTCGTTTTTCAGAGCTGGAAAGGGTGTCATGTTGGTCTGAGTCCACAGCCTATCAAATGTGATCATGATTTCCACACCAATTTTAAAAACTGCTGTAAATTCAACTTGACATGTTGTTGTATGCTTTTAGTAAGTTAATTGTTTTGTACTGGTTCTCATTTAAGCATAATTCATGTCATTGTGTGTAATTTATTTGTTTAAAAAATATCTTGATCTTTGAAAAAAGGTGATGCTTAATGCCCCATGTCTGTATTTTTCTGAAGGAAAAGAGTTGAAAATCCCTTAAAGTGATTTAATTAATAAGAAACATGATTATATTAGTTAAGTTTCACCTGTTTTTATTATTGAGGAAGTTATATAAAACCAGAAATTTGTAATAACAAGTCAACATTTACTGATACAAATACTTGGCCATACAGGTGCCTAATGCCGTTTAAAAATTGTTTGTTCACAAATGGTTCAATACTATCTAAAGACTGAGGGTGGAAGGAAGAATTGTAGCCAATCAGAGGAGATGGTTGCTGCATATGAGGCTGTCAATGTCTGCCAATCAAGCAGCCAAATATTATAAAGTCAACAAGAAGCCAGGACTCTCATTATAAGCCCCACTCTAGGACCCTAATCCTCAGCACCCACTCATGGACCCTCATCCTTAGACATGCCTGTTTCCTTGCTGACCTCATTATATCCCTCTGATTCATTGAAATACTTCTTTCTCAAACAAATGATTCCCTACTTTCAATCTGCAGCAAGAGAGAGATCAGCTAGAATACAGCGATTCTGATGTGGAGATCCTCACAGCAGATGAAAGTATCACCAGACTTATGGAGACATCTGCTGATACGGAGGTTGCTAAAGCATCCAGAGGATGTGGCAGAGAAAGGAAAGCGGAAATGTAAGGATAAAAGAACACAAGTACAGGAAACACCATGAGCACCACAATCAAGAAGCTTACTGTCAACTGACACTGAGGAACGTTGCAGATGTGGTAGAGAGGAGCATTAACTGGTTCAATATGACATCTGTAATTCCTGGTATAACATACTGTGCACCAGCATCAACATTTCACTTGAAGACCTCCAAAATGAGGAATGGCTGTGTGATTTTTGCACACAGTAGTGCCGGTGCTTAATGTCGCGTGAGGTGATGCCTATTGCGCCAGGTGACTGAAATTTGTGGAAAGCTAACCTGAGTTTTTAAACAATTCAATAACAATATTTTTCTCTCTGAGGAACACATGTTTACTGGTAGTTGTTTAAACAAGGACATCACAAATATATTCTGCTTATCATTGTCCAAAGAAACTTTGAAAACGATCTTTTATGCAGATGAAACATAGTCAGTGAAAAAGGTGATGCTTTATACCCCAGTGTATACCCTACAGATCGGTCGAAAATTAAATTTTAATGCGTTTGGTGACAGTTACTAATTGTAAATTTTCTTTTAATTTTCAATTTCCAGTTGTTAAACATAGGATCTAGAACCTAAAATCAAGAAAATTACACCGACCATCTTGGATCCATTTTTTACAAGCATTCGAGGCTACATAGGGTGATAGAAATTTAGATTTTCGTGTTTGGTGAAAGTTATTTGTTGTATATATTTTTTCGCACTTTTTTGCGCTGTTAACTATACTACACTTTTGCCATCTATTTTTGTTCAGTAATATTGTTTCAGATTCATTTTTTCTTAATATTTTTTTTTTTTAGCTTTTATTGTTTCATTGTTTCTTAACATGAAAAAAAATCTTGGATATTTTTGCATTTTTGTTTTTTCACCCATTTTTGTTCCTTAAGAACAAAAATGCACCAAATAAATGTTACCAAAGGCAAGATAAGTTAGTCTTCTACCTACTTGGATAAGTTTATGTGTGTTGTACTTATTTTAAAGCATTCTTTGGTTCAAAACAAACCGAGTGGCAACTCTGTTCAGTTCGAACGAAAAAAAACATGGCTGACCATAAGCCGTGCACGAGAACATTTGATAATCGCTCAAAAATCGAAAATTAAACAAAATACTGGTAGAAGATTACATTTTTCAACGATTAGTGACATTTATTGGATGTGTTACAACCTGTATTTTGTTTACTTGTCCTCGTGTAGGGCTTATAGTCAGCGATGTTTGTTTTTTTTCGTTATAACAGAACAGAGTAGATAGCAGGTTTGTTTTTAAACAACAACAACAAAAAGTTTTTAAATAAGTAAAACATAAATAAACTTATCCAGATAGGTAGAAGAGTAATTCAGCTTGCCTTTGGTAACATTTGTTGCAAATACCCAAAATCTTTGTTAAAATATTAAGTTTAAATATTTATTAAAGTCAATCGTTGAAAAAAATCAAAAAATAAGTTAAGATAAGTTATCTCCCTTACTTTGCCGCCCTAAAGTAAAAAAAAAAAAAATTAGCCCATTAATTAACAAATTTATTTTTCTACGAAATAAAAATAATCTCTATAATATATCGACTTACCTTTCGAACAATCAAGAAATTCGACTAGAAAAAATTAATCTGTTCAGTTTTTCTACTTTTTGTGTTCAAAAATGTTTCTCTAAATGTGATGTGTGATTTTTGTGTAGTTTTTTTTCCTTCCATTTTAAAGGTATTTAAAATGTCCGGGACACACACAAAAAAACAAAGAGGTCATTTAAAGCAAAGCACATGAGGGTAATAGCAAAAACAAAAATGAATAACTTACGTTTCGTTTCGTTCCTTTGTTTATCGTTCGGAATACCAAGAATGTTTATGATCTTCTTTCTGTCACGATTACCGCGTTATGTTTTTCTTTGGAGAAAATAATGGGGTATTTTTATAGATCAGACACCATGGTTGCTAATATTGGCTCTGTAAAATCCAGTAACTTTGTTACGATAGCAATCGAAAAGCGACCAGACAAACTTAAACTTAGGTGACTGAAACGAAAAACGAAGAAACGAAAAAGAACTGAAAAACTAACAAAACCCTTCATGATTACATTTCATTCTTTTGAACCAACATTTTTTAATATTTTCTTTTTGTTGTAAATTGTTGCATTTATTATGTAATTATAGCATTTTAAGCGATTTGTGACTTTCATAATTTCGTTTTCACTCAGCAGCAAATGACGCCGTTTGTCATATACGGATGCCCAGAAATGATAAAAAAAACAACTTTCTCCACAATTAATAACAATTTCAGACTTGTCAAACGAATGTATTACTTTTATTTCGTAATAAACAAATAATTAACAGAATACCGGATCTATTTTTTAAAATTGTTTTGAACACTTTTTTGTTTTGTTTTTGGTTACAAATTCTTAATACAGACATAATATTGTGTTTTTTTTTTATGTTTTCCCAAATTATTTTTTGTTTTATTCTGGTCGAGTGGTTTGTTCTCTGGGATAATCAAATGGAATTATTCTCGTCTTCCTCTGTATCTGGTATTTCAGATTCTCTTGATCTCTCTTGTATCTGGAAAGTAAATGAGATAGGCTGAACTTCCAACATCATATCCAACGAAAATCCTTTGTTCACTTCTTGAATCTAATTTTGTTTTATTTTGAATGTAAGCAAATTATGTAATGCCAAAAGTATGCATATTACTTATATCAGGTTTTTTGTTTGTGAACATTTTGAAAAAAGTTTTTACAGTTTTTTTTGTTAAAACATATATTCCTTATGTAGGTTGATGCTCTAATCCATACATATTTTGGTAAAACAAACAAAACAAACATATTTTGTATTAAAACAAACTCTCGCCATTTTGAAAAGCGATCTCTATGACCTCTCAACAGTACCGTTTTGACGTTGCGAATAAGGCTTTGAAAATTCTTCTTTTAAAAAAAATTGTAAGTAAGTTTTTAAACCGAGAGCAAGTAAATTCCCGTTTGTTATCTGTTCTTACTCTTTTCCCTGATCCGTAGGGTGCTGCTATATCAGCCAAAAATCTTTGTTTGGTATCTACTGCTTGCGATTTATTTTAAAGAAAATAAATGTTAATACATCCTGAGTAATCATCGACAAATGTTATTACATATTTCTATTCGTTTATTAAGTACGTAATATCTAGCTTCTCCGAAAATGGACGTAATCGACGTGAATGCCTTGAATATGCGCGAATTATTATATTTAACAAGTACTCAACAAAAAATAGTGGCTTTTTATACAAAAATCTGTTAATCCAAACAAGAGGACTGTTCGTTTTGTTGGTTTTGAAATGAAAAATATACTGTTGATTTTCCCAAATTCTATTTTCTTCAATAAATGTTCTATCAATATACTGTTGATTTTCACAAATTTTGATTTCTGCGATAATTTATTATTTTTAACTATAATTTTTTTTTTAAATCTGTTAATCCAAACAAGAGGACTGTTCGTTTTGTTGGTTTTGAATTTAAAAAATATACTGTTGATTTTCCCAAATTCTATTTTCTTCAATAAATGTTCTATCAATATACTGTTGATTTTCACAAATGCTAATTTCTGCGATAATTTAATATTTTAAACTATAAAAAAAATAAAAAATCTGTCAATCCAAACAAGAGGACTGTTCGTTTTGTTGGTTTTGAAATAAAAAAATATACTGTTGAATTTCCCAAATTCTATTTTCTTCAATAAATGTTCTATCAATATACTGTTGATTTTAACAAATTGTTATTTTTTCGAAAAATGTTATATTAATTGAATTTGCATGACTTCTTATTTAAAAAAAATGCATATTTTCCATTTTCGGAGAAATTGCGTACTAAAAAAGAGAGTTGTCTGCCCCTAACACCATTGGAACTCTTCTAAAATAAATTTCGGCTCGTGTACCGCATCTATACAAGTGCCAGAATCAGTTTTGAAGATTTATTTATCACTACAGACGATAATAACTGTAGCAAACGCGAACCCTAACTTAGTCTAAGGTTATGACTTTGTGTTATGTCTTGGAGGATATGCTAAGACCCACACTTTTATATTATGCGTTGATACAGGTGAGTAATAAATAAAGCCATATTAGTAACTTGTTATAGAAGCATTCATTAACAGAGTCGAGACACGTGCGAACATAACAAGAATTTATTTACACTGATTGCATATAGCAGTAATACAAGTAGTGGGAGGTTGCCGTCAAGAGTGACGGTGGGAGTCAACGGGAGATAACTCTCGTGTTTACGTAACATCTCCGTTTTTTATTTCTTTGTTTTAACTGAAAAATAAAAGTATTTTTATTTTTTAGAGTTTTCTCATTTAGTCTCTGTATCGGGCTGGACACTTAATTGGTCTCCCTTTCTTTGTAGAGTTTGGTATTATTTTGTTTTCCGAGCCCGTTTTTGATACGACTTGTTTTCGACTATTTTCTTGGTTTATTATGTTTTCATAGTCGTGTTCGATTTTGTACTTTTGATTTTCTTTTGTTTTTAAATTATGACGTCTGTTGCGCCGTACATAATTTCCTTGTTCTGTTTTTATTAGATATGAACGAGGCTCTTTTAATTTTTTCACAACCTTACCTTTTCGGTTCCATTTTTCTTGTGAAAGAATACGGACAGTATCGTCTTTCTTTAGCTTTGGTAGCTCTCTGGACTTATTATTTATTTCACGCTTTTTCATTGTTTTGTTATGCATGATATTTGGAAGATTTGTCCTTAGCGTTCTTTTCATCAACTGTTGGGCTGGTGACGGGGTTTTATCTTTTAATGGTGAAGTCCGTAACGCTAACATTGCTAGGTATGGGTCTTGTCTACTTTCAAACGATTTCTTTAATGTTCTTTTAATTGTTTGAATGTTTCTTTCTACTAAGCCATTCGACTGTGGATAGTTCGGACTTGTCGTGATATGCCTGAAATCCCAATCTTTAGCAAATTGTCTAAATTCTGATGATAGGTACTCGGGTCCATTGTCACTAATCACTATTTGTGGAATGCCAAATTTTGCGAAGGTGTTTTTTATTTTATTGATCACTGTACTTGATTTGCAGTCATCAAGTTTGTGGATATCGAAATATCTAGTCGTGTAGTCTATTATCACTACATATGCTTTACTATATAAGTAAAATACGTCTGTCGCAACTTTGGTCCATGGTGTTACGGGTATTTCATGGTGTATTAGTGATTCTGACGGTTGTCGGTTTCTGTGATCTAGACAATGTGTGCATGTGCTAACCATTTCTTTTATTTGATTGTTTATGTTAGGCCAATATACGACCTCTTTTGCTCTTGTAATGCACTTTTCTATGCCCAAATGTCCAGTGTGGATTTTTTGTAGGACTTCCTTCCTTAGGGAGGTTGGGACCACTATTCGTGTACCTTTCAATACTAGTCCTTTTACAACCGATATGTCATCGCGGACTGGCATATATGGTGCTATTGTGGGTGGCACTTCCATTTTTTCTGGCCAAGTTGATGTCGCATATTTCATGAGCATTTTTAGTGTTGGGTCTTTCCCAGTCTCCTCACGGTATATGTTGAGTTTTTGGTCGCTCATTGGATATTGTTTTATAATGGTATGGATATATTTGTCCATTTCTGTATCCGATATTTCTTGTTCGCTGTCTGATATGTATGCACGTGATAATGCATCAGCAATTACGGATTCTCGCCCTGGAATGTATATTACTTCGAATTCGTATTTCTGAAGCGCGAGTATGAATCTTTGTATTCTCGGAGGGCTTTTTGTAATGGATTTTTTAAAAATTTGCCTTAATGGTTTGTGATCGTTTTCTATGAGAAATTTTCTTCCATAGATATATTGGTGGAATTTGTTGCAGGCGAACACTATGCTGAGCGTTTCCAATTCTATCGGGCAGTAATTTTGTTCTGCTGAGGTTGTTGATCGTGACGCATATGACACGGGTAACCATTTTTCATCATGTTTCTGTTGTAACACTGCACCCAATCCATGTTTACTGGCATCGGTGGTGATTTTAATTTCTTTGCTGGGATCATAAAATTTTAAAATTGGTAGGCTAGTTATTATCCGTTTTAGTTTTTCTATAGCCTCTATTTGAGGTTTATCAAATGACCACAGCGTATCGTTGTGTAGCAGTACTCTCAACGGTGTAGTTACCTCTGAGTACTCTGGTATGAACTTGCACAGGTAGTTGGTCATTCCCAAAAATCGTTGGATATCTTTTTTATTTTCGGGTAGAGGCATGTGTGTTATTGCCTTTATTTTAGAAGGGTCTGGTTTTATTCCTTCATCAGTGATCAAATGACCTAAATATGTTAATTGCTTTGTTGCAAATTCACATTTATTTTTGTTTAATTTTAATCCAGCTTTGCGTAGTTGACTGAATACTTTGTCTAATGTTTTTATATGGTCCTCTAATGTTTCTGACCATATTATTATGTCATCCTGTGAGTTCTTCGTTCCAGGTATGCCTTCTATTATTTTTGCAACTTGTGCTTGAAAAATTTCAGAGGCACTATGTATTCCATATGGCAGGCGCGTGAACGAATAACGACCAAATGGCGAATTAAATGTTAATAGCTTAGAGCTTTCTTCATCAACGGGTATTTGCCAATATCCATTTGAAGCGTCTAATTTCGTGAAATATTTTGGATTTTCCATTTCTGCAAATATTTCTTCGGCGGTGGGTAATTTGTAGTGTTCTCTTTTTATGGCCTTGTTTAGATCTCTAGGGTCCAAACATAGTCTTAATTTTCCGTTCGGTTTCTCCACTATTACCAGAGAATTTACCCAATCTGTCGGTTCTTCAACGGGTTTTATTATTCCCATTTTTGTCATTTTTTCTAACTCCTTTTTTAATTTTGGTTTCATCCCAAACGGTATGTTCCTTGGAGGATTTATGACGGGTTTTATGTCCGGAGTTATTGTTATATGATGTGTGACTGGTAATTTTCCGATGTCACCATAGCAATCTTTATATTTTTCTTTTAATGCTTCTATGTCCGTCTTGTTTATTTCATAAGTTCTTTTTATCAGTCCTAATTCTTCCGCTGTTTCTGCGCCGATTACTGCGTTTGGATTTGTGTTTGCCACAATGAAATGCGAATTTACTTTTATATTTTTATTTTGTAATTGTATAACACAGCTCCCTATCGTGGGAATTTGCGTACAGTTGTAGGCGGTTAATTTTATAGACGTTTTATTTAATTTTGGCTTTGGTTCAACAGTTCTATATATTTTTGCTGGTAATACATTTACTTCAGCACCTGTATCGATTTTGAAGTTGATGAGTGTTTCGTTGCCTCGAATCTTTACTTTCCATTTGTCAGTTTGTAGTGCGTCTACATTTTTTTTCAATATGGCGTCCATGTTAAACTGATTTTGCTCCACGTGGTCTGAATTGTGTGATTGTCCGACATTATATAATTTCTTCTTTTTCGTTCGACATATTCGAGCGAAGTGTCCTTTTTTGCCGCAATTTGTGCAGTTTTTATTGTATGCTGGACAGTTTCCTTTCTGATGTGACCCAGCGCAGTAGGTGCATTTCTCAATCCATTGTTGTGTTTTCGCGGGCTTTTTGTCTTCACGTTTGAACATGACTTTGGACGACAGCCTGTTTTTCTTTGGATTGCGAATTGTTGCGATATTTTCTGTTTCGTATGCAGCCATTATCTTGGAGTGTCTCTTCGTTTCTTCAGCACTCAGGCCTGCTTGTATCGCCTTTTGTAAATCCAGTGAAGGTTCTCTGAGCATTCTTTCTCTCAACATGTTGTCATTAACGCCACAAATTAGAATGTCTTTTATTAGTCTTTCAGTGAGGTCACCGAATTCACATTTGTTTGCCTTTTGCCGTAGTTCTGTGACGTACTCATCAAATCTCTGTGTTTCTTTCTGTTTGCACGTGAGAAATTGATATGTGAGAAACGTCAGGTTTTTTCTTGGTTGGCAGTGCGCATCAAATTTTTCTATAACTTTTTTCAAGTTTAGCTTCTCTTCGTCATTTTCAAAGTTAAACGTATAATATATTTTCCTTCCCTCGGTTCCTATACAGGTCAGTAATATTGAAGTTTTCACCTTCTCCGGTTTCTTGTCCGACTCTGTAGCTTGCAGGAACAATTTAAATTGGTTTTTCCAAGTTTCCCATCCTGTCCGAGATTATCCGAAGAGAAATTTAATTCTTTTGGATGTGGTAAAAATTTTTTTTTTTTTTGAAAATATTTATATACGGCTGTGAGTGTTGACGGTTCGATGTTCTATTCTGACACCATTTTATATTATGCGTTGATACAGGTGAGTAATAAATAAAGCCATATTAGTAACTTGTTATAGAAGCATTCATTAACAGAGTCGAGACACGTGCGAACATAACAAGAATTTATTTACACTGATTGCATATAGCAGTAATACAAGTAGTGGGAGGTTGCCGTCAAGAGTGACGGTGGGAGTCAACGGGAGATAACTCTCGTGTTTACGTAACACACACTTACATTTATGTTGTGCTGACTCCATTTTGTAGAGACGCCCGGACCACGTGGTGACAAATAAATGGTGTTATATATTTGTGAAATGTTTAAACATGTAAAACAGGGAAAACATGAGATGGTTAAACAAAAGATAAGGCATGCATTTAGTTAAAGGAAAAATGAAATGCAGTTTAAAAGCAACACAAAATATTTATATATGCATAAAATCTTACATGGTGGTAAAAATGTTCGTTGAAAGTCAGTTCCGAGAATAGATGTAAGCTCGTGTGTGCGATCATATTTGTATGTGTGTGTTGCATGCGATAGATAAGGTGAGTGCGTCACTTTGTGCCCGTGTGTGTGTTGCGTGGGACAATATGTGTGTGTGTGTGTGTGTGTGTGTGTGTGTGTGACTATGTACGTGCGTTCTCTGTCAGTGCATATGAGTTGAACAAGTCAAGCCGCCTTCCCATCCAAAAGGCGGGAAGGGAGCTGAGGTGAATAGTTGGAACGAGATGTTGCTGTTGCCTGCTTGCTTGAAATGAAGAGAGAGAGAGAGAGAGAGAGAGAGATTGTTTTGCGCTGTGCGATGCTTTTTTTATATGTTATCATGCTTGGTTACACGGACGTAGTAGCGAGCAGGTCACGTGACAAACATTTTTGGCTTTTTGTGAGAACGGACATAAGACTAAACGACAATACGAAAGTAATTGACCCATTGTGCTACACAGACAAAACGATGCCATGGTCAGTTAGCCATTAATAAGGAAGGGTCAATATAGAGAATTTGGAAGGAAGTATTTATTACCGGTTGAAGTAAGCTAAGAGTAACTGAGACCACCAGATGTATCATATTTCCGGTAGAAAGTAGACATATTTGAGAAACACTAGTTATTGAGAGATGTTCAAGAAGAACGTAAACAGATGGGTTCAGGAGAACACCAGGAGATTAATCCGAGTATTGATTTACTCCTCTCCAGGAGTTAGGCACAAGGCAAGTGTTTATCTTACTCCCACAAGTAAGATGTGACCCAAGGTCGGGTCGGGAAAGTGGGGTTTAAAAATTGCCTGGGCAGCCCCGTCGGTATTCCCCGGTAGGGATGCCTCAGGCAGTAGGCAATAAACTTACTCCTCCCCAAAGAGGGGAGACGAAGCCTGGGAGGGTGAACCTCCTAGAACTGCACAGGACAGACCCATAGACCGGCGTAAATCAAGCCCCGAAGGCCAAGACAATACCAGTCTATAGAGTGCAGTATCCATCGGAACAGATACTACACTTTGATCTTAGCCAAAAGGCCAAGAACCAGATGTATCAGATTTCCGGTAGAAAGTAGACATATTTGAGAAACACTGGTTATTGAGAGATGTTCAAGAAGAACGTAAACAGATGGGTTCAGGAGAACACCAGGAGATTAATCCGAGTAGACAACAGTGTATGATTATGACGGGCAGATCAGTGAGAGATCTACGATTGAGTCTTAGCTTATATCCCTGACTGTAAAAACATTACTCCGAGATGATTAGAAAAAAGCAGGATAATAAATAAGTATCATAGCTTAGATGGTAACACAATCTAGTGTATAACTATACCCTTGCCCCCGACGACCACCAACCTTTAAAATGCATGTACGATGGATTTTCTTTTGCTCTCTGTTCTTGTTCTGTCCATGTTGATTCTAGCACAATACATTTGTTTACAATTTTGCATTTTATACAAGACTTGTTGAACACGGGTGTGTGTGTGTGTGTCATTGCGGTCACTTTATTATGGTCTCTACGACTGAACTATGTCTCAGTATTTACAAAAGAGGCGCCACACATCTTTGTATATTTTTTCAAGTAGTGAACAAGTTGGAGAGGTCAGTAACAATACATTGTGCATCCTTTAAAATTAAAAGTGAGTAGGTGTCTTACTTTATTTTCACCATCTTTCTTTTCTATTGTTATATATGTATATAACATGAAACCGTGATTTTAATCTATTTATCTAATTTTACACATGAATAGATACTTACATTATATAAATGCACCTTCACCATATAATTCTGTTTGTACATAAAAAAAATCAGGCTAAATATTACAGAAGATTAGAACAGCATTGGTACCGTCAGTTTATATATACATATATAACAACTTGTTCACTACTTGAAAAAATATACAAAGATGTGTGGCAGTAAAAATTAAGAATAATGTAATATGGGGTAAGGAGCAGAGTGAAAAAGATAGTGTTTGTTATTAAATTCTGAGCAATGTTGGGTCTTTCTGCTTATATATATATATATATATATATATATATATATATATATATATATATATATATATATATATAAAAGAAATATTAATAATATAAAACGGATGTTTTATATTAAATTATAGATTCATATGAGAAAAATAATTAGGATCAACTATATGAATCAGATCCAAATTTGTACACATGCACTAGGTGGCATGTTTAGTGGGTGGCATGTTTAGTGGGTGGCATGTTTAGTGGGTGGCATGTTTGTGGTGCCTGCAAATAACAGACTTGCTGCAGGTGAGAGATGTTTGGCTAAGAGAAAAGAGGCCACACAGGAAATTGAAAATATCTCTGGTTTTGCATTTAGGCCACCCGGAATTCCATTTTTCCACTTGAGAAAATAATGTTTTTCTGATATGAGGTTTCCTGCTGTGATTATGATCTACTTGAGATTTTATAAAAAATAATGGCTGAAACTCTTTAGAAATTAGGTTTTTGATGTTACTAGATTATAAACAGATAGGCCTCTTATAGTGGTTTCTGGCTGGCCATTGTCTCAAGTGGTCAGTTTCTGGGTGGTCGACAGAGGATGATTGAGAACAAGACCGGATATCTCAAATTTCTAGTCGAAAGTAACTATATCTTAAGAGATGATCAGTGGAGGTAAGTCACGGAGTGTTTCCTCTGGACGTCTGAAATTCAATTTGTTTTTCTGGGATCTGACAGTCAGTTGAGATTGTGTGCTTCTCAGAGAGAGAGATGGACCCTTTGGCTCTAAGCATTTGGACTTGTGTTTTGATTTGGTCGGGCTAAGATATCTCATTTGTGAGTCTGTTGTTACGAAACGAGTACCATTGTAACCTCCAACAAATAAACTTGTTTTAAACTCGAGTTGTGATTTTATTTGGAGTAAGAATTCTTCTAGTGTAGCACTGACTGAGGCCACCTAATTGACACTGCAACCGATGCTGGAATCGAACAACAATTTTGGGCCTGTGCAGTGAAGCTTATTCACACATTAACTCAGATTGCTTGACATTAATCCTTAAATAAGAATTTTTATTACTTATCTTTTAAATAGAAATAAGTAATAGTTCTCTTCCTTACACTAGACCCATTATATATCTCCATTTCTATATATCTTACTTTCATCCTAATATTGAATAAAATACAGATATTTCTTTACTTGGTTTATTCTATATAATACAGATATTGAACTACATACTTTTTAAAGTTATCTTTTAAAAAATCAAACAGAAATGTCTAAAATAGACAATGATTTCCTTTTTTACATTTTACTTCAGCATAAAGTCTCAGAAATAAGGAGTCCCTTTCCTTGGACTAATATTTGATCTTTATAGGAGACACATAGATATACATGTGTTCAACTAAAGTTCTCCTTTACTTCTAAAACGTTAAGTTTGTAAAGAAGAAAAGAACATGGATTTGCCTCTTCCCAATTACCAGTTACCTACGTTATAGTATATCTTTCTTTTAGTCTCTTGGTCTTACCAGATTCCAGGACAATAATTCACTTGGTTTGGTGGAGTAATCAACTAAGTGCTGTTATTTAAGGTAATATCATAAGGAGAAGGTTCACCCTTCTTGGTATGAGCCAGTGTATAGCCTTGTCGAGGAGACCTTATTTGGGCATCGGAAACTGTTATTTTGTATATTTGGTCAATGTTTACTTGTAAGGAGACGTATCCTCATGTCAGGTTGGCAAGGATAGTGTATAGTATGTAATCCAAACTCTCTATCTATATCTGTTTGTACATGTAGGTTGGCAAGGATAGTATATAGTATGTAATCCAAACTCTCTATCTATATCTGTTTGTACATGTAGGTTGGCAAGGATAGTGTATAGTATGTAATTCAAACTCTCTATCTATATCTGTTTGTACATGTAGGTTGGCAATGATAGTGTATAGTATGTAATTCAAACTCTCTATCTATATCTGTGTGTACATGTAGGTTGGCAAGGATAGGGTATAGTATGTAATTCAAACTCTCCTTCTATATGTGTTTGTACGTGGATTGTGAAATTGAAGTTTTATGAAAATGCAAATGCACAACCCACACATACATATGGTTTCTTTCTAATTTTTGCTCAGTTAGCTCTCAGAAATCAAGGAGCTCCTTCCGCGGGCTAACACTATATTTATTTATGAGATTCATAGATATCTGAGTGTTCATTCAAGGATCTTTTCTATTTCTAAAACCTTAAGTTAGCAAGGAAATGAATTATATTTTTTTATCTCAAACGGAACTTCTTAACTATGTTATAGTTTTTTTTGTTCTTGCTTGGTCTTGTTTGATTCAACACCCGGATTAATCTGGTCTGGTGGTGTATCCAACTTAGGGTTGTTACTTGCTGTAGTACAACTAGTAAAAGATGCACAATTACTTTTTCTTGCATGAGCCAGTGTATAACTATGACAAATAGATTTTATTTGGACTTTGAATAAGATGTCATTTAAAACAATATTAAGTGAGGGTTTACTCCTAAGGAAAAGTATTCTTGTGTCATGATGTCCTGAAAAAAACTCTTAACACAGAGATTGAAGACACTCGAGAGTAGAGTCTAGTAGGAATTAAAACTCTTTTAGATATGTAGTGTCAATAATGATTTCTGGAGAACTTTCACATGAAAATGACATGTCAACATGGACATCTTAGAGAATGCTCCTCTCTCTTCTTTTTGATTATCGTGCTAACATGGAGATACTTTTCGTGTTGTAGTTGACTGGCTTGCTGCACGTATGGCTTATCGCACACCATATTTCTGTTCATAGGATAAAAAGTATCCAGACTCCAGGCAGTAATATCGTCTGTTTGATGACATCATATTAAGTCTTTTTGGGTCTGCCAGTTCGGTGGCAACCATCCCCGGATTGTTCCAGGACATACTTGATGGCTCCATCAGATCGTTGAACATACCCCTACCATCGCAGTATTTTAACTCACAAATTTCACACAAAAAATGGTTTCTTTTTTTGCAATTTGGTTCAGTTAGTTCTCAAAGATCAAAAGGCTGATTCATAGAGTTAACATTTGATTTCTTTCCTAATTACATAGATATGCATGTCTTCATTTAAAGATATTCTCTATTTCTCAAACTTTGTGCAAGTGAAGCAGTGCAAAATACTTATATTTCTACTTAATGTTGTTATAGTTTATTTTTCTTGGGGGTCTTTGTTTTGTATTGCCAAATTTCAGGATCAGCATTCTCTTATGTATATTCGGATGTATAGTGTCGTCATCGAGGGCAGAATTAAACACGTATTCGGTTTCTTAATATGGGGAAAATCTAGTTCTAAAAGGATCACTTTCGATTGTGACAAAAATAAAATTGCCTCAGTCTAGAAAGATTTGCTCTCCAATGACCGAAGACAGAAAAAAATGAATTGTAACATCAGAATTGTGGCAATAAAGATTTAGGAAGAAATGGCGATCTACAGATTTCATATGAATATGTCTAAGTTGATTTCTCAGGAAATTCACTTAAAACCTCATAAGGAAATGATTTCTCTCACGTAGGTTTATTGTGAAAGCAGATTCACCAGAAAATATATTGCAGAAAATCTTTTTTTGTGAATGTGTTTGCATGTTGTATTAATATTTTATCATTAACATGGGAGAATTTACTTCCATATTTTACAGTAAAATTATTTCTCTCTTTTTATAAATTTTACTTTAATTTCTCAGAAGTCAAAGAGTCCTGGCCACTTGATTTCTGTATGAATTACATTTCTATCCCTTTTTTAGTTTTCTTTTCTCTTCATTTTTGCTGTTGATGGAGTATCTGCTGGATGCTAGACATTCAGCCAAAATTTCAAAGACGCCAACCAAGAGATCTTTTGAGGATTCTAACCGTCCCTTCAAATGTAATTTTTCGGATCTCTCTTGCAATTAGTTCGTTGGGTATATTCGCCATTTCATTTTGAAAATTCTTCTTCACAAAACCAGCTACTATGATCTCTGAAATGATTAAGATCTTTCTAATATTCAAGTTGTTTTTAATTTCGTACATAAGACGTTGGTATTTAGTTATTTTTTCCCTTTCAGCTCTATTCAAGCAACATCATAAGGAAAACTGACTTCAACTAATGTTGCTACTTTCTTCCTCTTGTCCCGCATCACTATGTCAGGTAAAACAGCTCTGTATTCTAAGAATATAGCTGTAGGCATTGCATAGTCATAGTGGATGGTGCATGACTTATTTCCATCAGTTCTTTCTGGTATATGTTTCCAGGACTTGCTTCTACACTGAATGTTCAATTTTTTGATAGTGGAGATATTATACTCATGTGAATTGTTAACACGATTTGTCAAAAAATGAAAATCCTCAATTAAAAAAAAATCGTTTTTGCATGCTTTGTCAAAGCCCATTAGAAAATGCAGATCATTCACTTCAGAATAAAATGGTTTCTCTCTTATATGTATTTGTGTGTGTCTGTTAAATGAGATTTCTGAGACAATGCAGATCCACACACTTTACAAGAAAATTATTTTTCCTTGTGCGTTCGCATGTGTACTTTTAAAAAGGATAATTTTTTCAATGCAAATCCACACACTTCGCAGGTGAAACGTTTCCCTTCTCTGTGTATCTGCATATGTATAGTTAAATGAGATTTCTGAGAAAATGTAGAGTCACAGACTTTACATGAAAATGGTTTCTCTCCCGTGTGTGTTCGAATGTGTGCTGTTAAGTGTGATGGCCTAGTAAATCCAGATCCACATACTTCACAAGAAAACGGTTTCTCTTTTTGTTTTTCCTGCATATTTTATGAAACAGCTGTTCTTTTCTCATTAACATCCTCAAATACATGACATTATGATGTCTTCATTTCTGTAAAAGTAATTGCTAGAGAGACAACTCTCCACTTAAAAATAGAATTATTGTCCTTGCTTATTTTGATTTAGTGCAATGATTAGCTAAACATTTTCTTAATATAGATTGTTTTGTCCGGACTAAGTAATTCTTTTAATGAACTGTAGCAAAGAGAAAACATGTTTTTGTGTACTGTCCTAAAAGTGGGGTCAGCACACGTCAGGCGACTGATGTAGTGAAGTCTATCTCATCTCACTCTGTATAAACCTTTTTATGAACAAACTAACCAACAAGTGTTTGTGCGCTTTTTTTTCAGTGGACAAAAGAGGCAACTGGAGTTCAGAACGATGCTGACAGTGACAAGACAATCAACCCGCAGGCATAAAAGTCACTGACTTGAGATGGTTTTTATGTTCATTGTAGAGTTTTAGAATTACGTTTTTTGGATCTATAAATAAAAAGAAACTGAAATTAAAACACAAAAGATTATTGTTTTCAGTAATTATCATTATATTATTGCATAATAACATTGACACACCAGTTATTAGATTGAGATCGAAAAAGAGAAGGAGTGAACAAAAGAGAAAAGGAGAAAAAAAGAGAGGGAAAGAGAAAGAGAGAGGAATAAATATATATATAGAGAGACATAGACAGATAGATAGAGAGAGAGAGGAAATGAGAGTGAGAGAGAGGAAGAGAGAGAGAAGGATAGGCATAGAGAGAGGAAGCAAGATGGAGAAAGAGAGAGAGAGAGAGTGGAAGAGAGAAGGAGATATATAGAGAGGAAAAAAATAGAGAGAGATAGAGGTGATGGAGAGATAAATATATATATATATATAGTTCACCCCAAACAAGGCAAGTTGCCACTGTAAACGTAAGGGGCTACTGAGAAATAGGGTGAAAGTTACTTGGGTCATTCTAAATTAGGAGCTGTGCAGCAAGATGCTTGCTCACAAAAGATTAAACTTTTTGCATGTCAGTACAGTCGGGGAAACGGGGAGCAGGGAGGGAGTTCCAAAGTATGGCAGCTCGAGGAAAGAAGCTATTGGAGTAGCAGGCTCTCCAGCATCTAGGGACCTCCAGAGTGAATGAATGTGATTTAGCTGATTGTTGGGTTGGTCGAATGTATTTACGTCTAGGAGGTACCAGAGCAGCAAGTTCATTGGAGCACATTCCATTTAAGTACTTATAAATAAACACAAGGATGCAACATAGCAGCGATGGGACAGGGGCTTTGCCTAAACAGCATTAAATGTTATCATGCATTTATAACCCTATTCAACTACACATTGGAGATCACTTTCTAAAGATTCAGCCTTGGATATGTCACAGATACACACACACATATATATATATATATATATATATATATATATAGAATAAATATGAAACTAAAAGTAAACTTTTAGTAGAAAGAACCTATAGTGAATGGAAGCATTGTTTTTAAATGGCCAGATTTCTTCATTTTAATTCCGTTTAAGTGCGCTCCATTTACGACTTGAACTCAATTTTCACCATTAGATTTACTTCATTTTGAACTCCTTTCTGTAATGCCTCCTCGAAACTTTCTTCCATTGGACACCTTATCGGCGGACAATTACCACCTGGACAAACCCAATATCTTTTTGCACAAACTTTTTTCACCCATCATTTTTTAAAATATTTTTTCAAATGTTGAATTTTGGCTTTTCTATTGCCAACTTATCTATCTGTATAATTTCTCTGATAATAAGATCTCGATCTTTGAAAAGCCTTGGCTTAAGGAAAGAATAATAAACATAATTTTATTACAGAATATACCTTGCATTGAACAATCCAAGTTTGATATAAATTTGGACATTCGTGCATGTTTATCACTCTTCGTCCATCTCTCTCTCTCTCTCTCTCTCTCTCTCTCTCTCTCTATATATATATATATATATATATATATATATATATATATATATATATATATATATATTTATATATATCCTCGGAGGTAGGCATAGTTTGTTTTAGTTATTTTAAAAAATTATTTTTTGTTAACATTTTTTTAATTTAAAAACAAACTTGCATACCTATACACTTTAGAATGGAAAGACTTTCCTGCTGTTTAAAATATTAGCAAATCATCATCTATTAAAAATTTGAAAGTTTTGGAAGCTATTTACATCCAATATCTTTATAAATACAGATAAACATTAAAGCTGATTGCTGGGTTATATATATATATATATATATACATTTAAAAATGATATGCGGAAATCTCTCTAAGGCCCTTTCGACTATCATCTCGTCAGGAGAAAACCGATAGTTTTAATTAATAATATTGTTGAAAGAAAGAGCAAATGGGGAAGTTGAAAGTGCCAAAATTAGCGCTAAAGCGATTAAAAGTCAATTTAATGATTTTGAGGTCTTGCATAGAGCAGATTCCAAGAACCATTTGAAAATATTGGAATCTGTCTCTATTGCTATCCGAAAACCTTCCTTGTGCCGGCAGAAGGAATTCATTAGATCGCTAAATCTCTTTGGGGAACTTTGAACTCCCTCCTTTTTTGTTTTGTTCCCTAACGCAGTGCATTTTAATCGGTTTTTTAAGTAAATCATTAAATTGACTTTTAATTGCTTTAGCGCTATTTTTGGCACTTTCAACTTCCCCATTTGCTCTTTCTTTCGACAATATTATTAATTAAAACTATCGATTTTCTCCTGACGAGATGATAGTTGAAAGGGCCTTAGAGAGATTTCCGCGTATCATTTTTAAATGTATTTATAAGTTTTGTACCTCAAAACATTTATTTATATATATATATATATATATATATATATATATATATATATATACGATTTGCTTGGTTGAAAGTGTCTATGAAACATTAGTGAAGATATGTTCATGTCATGTATGTGAGGAGCTAAATTTGCAAAAAAAGTCTTGTTTGCAAAAATATGCAGATAAAAAAAGGTAAAGCGATGTTGAATTTGGTCAAAACTAGATGGGTGACGATTTGGGAATCACAGGTACTGTATGTGGAAGGACAGTGAAACCTCCCCACGAAAAATAAAGCCTAAAGATTTATTCTAGTATAACCTGCTAAACTACAAGTGTTGACACAACAGCGCCCCCCTCCTTGGCAGAAGTTCTGTACTCAAACATGTGGTGAAGCTCTCCAGATAATATGAAATGTGTTCATATCATTATACAAAAACAATTCAAATCATTATACAAAAACAATCTGGGTTTTAATAGACTAAAATAACTTGTGACATCCATGTTCAACTATGAACAGATCCTCGGCATGACAAAGTGCATTCAGATACTACTTGGCATGTGTCCGTGTTGACCTCCCCCTCGTCCTCAGACATCCATCTTACTCAAGCCTTTCTACTAGTTTCTCTACACCTTCCGTCCAAATACTATTTTAACAGTTGATATTAGACATCAGTTAATAAACATTCCTCAATTCTCAGTTTCTTTGGTATATTTTAAAGGGGTTTAGGGAGCATAATATGGACATAACCTCTCATTTAAAATTTAAATATGCATTGAATTTGATCCATAGCAATGAAGCAAGATTCCCTGAATTTTAATTTATTCTTAAAACCCCTCAAGCTTACATTCAGACATTTCCTCGAATTAAATCAAGCAATGGATTGTCATAAAATTTAGAATTAGGATTCTAGACATAAGGTTTTTATCATATATTTGTTTTTATCTTTGTAAGGGGCATAAAAGTGGTGCAAAACTGTTCTGTTCGGGGATTTAATTTTACCCACCATGGGACGAATATTCTTGTAGTTTTATATAATCATACGCTATAGTAATGAATATATTTTTAAAATATTTTTTTTTATATAATCATACGCTATAGTAATGAATATATTTTTTAAATATTTTTTTATATAATCATACGCTATAGTAATGAATATATTAAAAAAAATTTTTTTTTATATAATCATACGCTATAGTAATGAATATATTTTTTAAAATATTTTTTATATAATCATACGCTATAGTAATGAATATATTTTTTAAAATATTTTTTATATAATCATACGCTATAGTAATGAATATATTTTTAAAATATTTTTTTTATATAATCATACGCTATAGTAATGAATATATTTTTTAAATATTTTTTTTATATAATCATACGCTATAGTAATGAATAGATTTTAAAAATATTTTTTATATAATCATACGCTATAGTAATGAATATATTTTAAAAATATTTTTTTATATAATCATACGCTATAGTAATGAATATATTTTTTAAATATATTTTTATGAAATCATACGCTATAGTAATGAATATATTTTTTTAATATTTTGTTATATAATCATACGCTATAGTAATGAATATATTTTTTAAATATTTTTTATATAATCATACGCTATAGTAATGAATATATTTAAAAAAATATTTTTTATATAATCATACGCTATAGTAATGAATATATTTTTTAAATATTTTTTATATAATCATACGCTATAGTAATGAATATATTTTTTAAATATTTTTTTATATAATCATACGCTATAGCAATGAATATATTTTTAAATATTTTTTATATAATCATACGCTATAGTAATGAATATATTTTTAAATGTTTTTATATAATCATACGCTATAGTAATGAATAGATATTTAAAATATTTGTTTATATAGTCATAAACTATAGTAATGAATATATTTTTAAAATATGTTTTTATATAATCATACGCTATAGTAATGGATAGATTTAAAAAATATTTTTTATATAATCATACGCTATAGTAATGAATATATTTTTAAAATATTTTTTTATATAATCATACGCTATAGTAATGAATATATTTTTTAAATATATTTTTGTATAATCATACGCTATAGTAATGAATATATTTTTTAAATATATTTTTATGAAATCATACGCTATAGTAATGAATATATTTTTTAAATATTTTAAAAATATATTCATTACTATAGCAGTAATGAATATATTTTTAAAATATTTTTTATAATCATACGCTATAGTAATGAATATATATTTTTAAAAATATCTTTTTATGAAATCATACGCTATAGTAATGAATTTAAAAAAAAAATATTTTTTATATAATCATACACTATAGTAATGAATATATTTTAAAAATGTGTTTTATATAATCATACGCTATAGTAATGAATATATTTTTTAAATATTTTTTTATATAATCATACGCTATAGTAATGAATATATTTAAAAAAATATTTTTCATATAATCATACGCTATAGTAATAAATACATTTAAAAAAATATTTTTATATAATCATACGCAATAGTAATGAATATATTTTTAAAATATTTTTATATAACTATACGCTATAGTAATGAATATATTTAAAAATATATTTTTTATATAATCATACGCTATAGTAATGAATATATTTAAAAAAATATTTTTTATATAATCATACGCAATAGTAATGAATATATTTTCAAATTTTTTTTTTTTAATTCTTATTCTTTGCTTGTTATTTTTATTCAATAATTTTCTGTATTGAAACATGAAATTAAAAAAAATAGATGCTACTTAGATGGTAGAGGCTTATAATTTATTAACTTCGGTTTCAGACTACCCCTTGCTCATCTATAACTATAAAATTACTACATTCGGATTTTCAATGTTGCATGCTAAGTCTTTAAGCCTTAAAGCTGACAAATCTAACTTGCACATTTTTTAAATTGTTATTGTTTTAGCGACTTCATAGCAATATAATAATGGACTTTGGTATAGTTTATTTCAAGAATTACTTAGTCAGTCCAAAACAATCTATATTAAGAAACATTTTTAGATAATCATTGAATAAACAGTAACCGATCTGAGGAAAATAACTCTAAATTTCTTAAACGCCGCTATTCCGAATTCGTCGACGCTGACACTTTGGCATGAAATGAGATAACTTTTTTTTTATCGCTGCAAAAAAATGTTACATTCTTTAAAACAACAAAGAAAATGCGAGAATAATTTTAAATAAAGTCTCCGTTTTTAAATCGCACAAGGATAACTTTTAAGCGCTTTTATTTACATGTCACAAACTTTATAACAATTAATTAAAAAAAATGTGTCTTTCTTTGTGTTAAAGACCGTAACATTTTCTGTAACACAAAGAAAGAAAATGCGACTGCTTTTGTAAATGTCACAAACTTTATAACAATTATGAGATGTTTTTTGTGACATGGAAATAAAAGCGCTTAAAAGTTATCCTTGTGCCATTTAAAAACGGAAACTTTATGGACTACCTTTATGTTTGCCTTCGTCAATAACTCATTTACACACTAACGTTTCATCTTAGGTCGGGAAAGTGGGATTTGAAAAGCCAGCGCCCGAGAAGGTGAGCACTCTGGCCTACAAAAAAAAATGCCTGGGCAGCCCCGTCGGCATTCCCCGGTAGGGGCGCCTCAGACAGTAAGCAGTAAACTTACTCCTCCCCAAATAGGGGAGGCAAAGCCTGGGAGGGTGGACCTCCTAGAACAGCATAGAGAATTCCGGGGGTATTGGAAAAGAAATTCAAAAACTTTTTATTTTAAGACGGGGGATCAGTTTTCAATGTAAATTAAACGTAGACTGATACCCCTCTTTTTGACCATCTCAATTTAAAAAAAAATTCTTCTTCTGCTTACAATTACCTATCATGTCGCGAGAGAATTCCGGGGTTTTTGGAAAAAAATGTAAAAAAATTCATATTTTAAGACTTGTTCGTCTTTTAACATAGTCCGTTTTTCACAACTTTTTACTGACCATTTTTTGTTCTTTTTTCGGTGTACATTTACCTACCCCCCCCCCCGAAATGATTAATCTGAAATATTTAAAGAACACCCCCCCCCAAAAAAAAACGGAATTCTCTAGCGACCTGGTAATTGTACACCGAAAAAAAAAGGTGGTCCATAAGAACAACACATGCAACATGGTCAAAACTGACCCCCTCCTAAAATCTCTAATATTCGGGGAGGGGGGGAGGTAAGTGTACACCGAAACAAGAACAAAAATTGGTCAGTAAAAAGTTGTGAAAAACGGACTATGGTAAAAGACGAACAAGACTGATCCCCCGTCTTAAAATCTAAATTTTTTGAATTTTTTTTCCCTGAAAGCCCGGAATTATCTCGTGACATGATAGGTAATTGTTTGCACAAGAAGAATTTTTAAAATTTGAGATGGTCAAAAAGAGGGAGATCAGCCTACGTTGAATTTACATTGAAAACTGATCCCCCAGCTTAAAATCTACATTTTTTGAATTTTTTTCCCAAAAACCCCGGAATTCTCTATCGACATGATAGGTAATTGTACACCGAAAAAGATTTTTTTTTAAATTGAGATGGTCAAAAAGAGGGGGATCAGTCTACGTTAAATTTACATTGGAAACTGATCCCCCGTCGTAAAATGTAAAAATATTTGAAAAAAAAATTCCCCAAAACCCGGAATTCTCTAGCAGCCTGATAGGTTAGTGTACACCGAAAAAAGAAAAGAAAAAATGGTCAGTAAAAAGTTGTGAAAAACGGACTGTGGTAAAAGACGAACAAGTACCCTACACTTTGCTCTTAGCCAAAAGGCCGAGTTGTTAGCAAATTGTATTCCCGCTAACAATACACTCCTCCCACAAAACTAGCAAGAAACCGTTAACTACTCTTACTACGCCTCTCGCACACGTAATGAATACAAGGTGGGTAAACTACATTTCCGATTCATTTGAGTATTTGTAAAAAAAAACACACAAACAAAAAGAAACGGAACTTCAGTAGTTTACGAACCGTGCTAAAATAATAACGTTAAAGTTATTCGTAACATGAGGCGGTGGGGCATTGTTAACTATTCTGTACTTTATCAAACGTTTTTAATTGCATTTTTACGGTATCTTCTGTTCATTAAATTATTACCTAACAATTTAATAAACAGAAGATATCGTAAAAATTCAATTAAAAACGTTTGATTTTCTTATGTGATTTATATAATGAGGAACACTTTCTGCCTTGTCACCGTCTTTCTGTCTGCGAAGCAGCAGCCGGAACTGAATTTCAGCAACGAAACATATACATAGCCAATTAAACATTTTGAGAAAAACATTCAAGTACGAAACTTACATTTTTTTATGCGTTTGATTCACGTTTGATTCGGGTCTTAAGTTTTGTGCTTACAAACGGAGAAGAATTCTCCATTGGACGAGAACAAAGACCAAGGGAGACAATTCAGCGTGATGTTAGTCCCTATTATTGGCTTCTTCGGTTCCGTTTTTAATGTGGGTAAAATTCAGTTCTCCAAGAAGAGACACTCTGGATTGTGACAAAAAATAATGCCTCAGTGTAGAAGGATTTCTCCTTTACTGACCGTCGAGAACAGAAAATATAAAGCGTATTATCAGAACAGATACTATACTTTGCGGCAAAGATTTAGTATATTAACAGCTGAGAAATCGAAAATATACAACAAATAACTGTTACCAAACGCAAGAAAATGTAATTTTCTACCTACCTACATAGTTTTAATCTTCTGAAAGCGTTCAGAAATGTTTCAAATTCAATATTATTGCGTCTATATCTACCGTTTTTTTTTACTAACAAATCAAGATAGTGTCAGGTGTGCCCTTTAACAGCTATTTTTCTTTGTGTGTTTTAAAGTATTTTAAAGCACTTTTATTTACATGTTTTATCGATGCCTTCTGAGTCTTGTAAACTCGCCGTATACAAAATGGTGTCGGCTATTACACGAAGCGAAACCTCGAGGTCGTAAAACATCACAAAAAGCGAAAGATTTAAATAAAATACAGCTGAAAATTAAATTTTTTACCGATTGGTAACATTTATTAGCTGACATTTTTTTGTAATTTTGGGTTTTTTAGTGGTTCTACGACCTCGAGTGTTCACGTCGAGTAACACGCGACGCCATTTTGAATACTGCGAGTTTACAAGTCTCAGAAAGCATCTATAAAATATGTAAATAAAAGCGCTTTAAACACACAGGTAAGTTGAACAGTAACCTTTTCTTCTTGTGGCTATTTGTATTTTAATGTTATTACAATGTGCCAGAATTTTCGTAAAACAATTGCTGCAATTGGTTAACAGAAAGATGAGTAAATCTAATTTGTATTAGAAAGCTATTATCGTTGGTCGCAGCGTATTTAGCTTTCAACTGCAGTTTTACGACAACGATAACATTAACTTGTGAAATAACTTTAATTTGAAGCTTGTCTAACAGCAAATAAAGTAACCATATATATATATATATATATATATATATATATATATATATATATATATATAATAATGGTAATAATCCAGGTAAAAAATATCCACAGGGTGGTAATCCAGAGAATTTTAACCGGGTTTATAAAAAGTGCTCAATATCAAAATAGAGCTTTATATATGATAATTTTATTTACACAGACATGTACAAAATCTGCGACACTGGCATGTCGATGTTATCGATCAACAGTTACTATAAACTGACATCTCACCAGGCAGAGTTAGAATCCGATCTTAACCTCAGATCATATTTGGAGAGACTCTTGGCTCTCTCCAAATATGATCTGAGGTTAAGATCGGATTCTAACTCTGCCTGATGAGATCTCAGTTTATAGTAACTGTTGATTGATAACATCGACATGCCAGTGTCGCAGATATTGTACATGTCTGTGTAAATAAAATTATCATATGTATATATATATATATATATATATATATATATATATATATATATATATATTTATAAATAAATAATTATTTATTATCTACAGACATCGATGTTTCATACTTATGCAATCTTCAGTGCAGGAAGCTAATACCCGACGATCGACGGGCGTGAACTTCGACTACAAATTGCCACTGATTCACAAGTCAGGAGAGTTACCGGTTGGTCACCAGAAATCAGCTCAGAATTTAGGAGGAATTTAACTGTAAATACCAAGTCGGCGAGTATTCACAGCAAGCGGCGAAGAGTGATCTAACAACAACAAATCGTGTTGGATCTCACAATGAAGTTAGTAGTACTGCGTGTTATTAAATGCACTCAGAGTGCCAAGCCTTAGTATGTTTATATATCTGATGAGTTGATCTATTAAGAGAGATAATAATCATACACAGTGGTTTATGCCACAAAATGACATAAATGATGACGTCATTTATTAAACTAGAGTGAAATCTGATGTGGGGAATATCCTTCATCGAGACGACCTGTGACACAAACGGTCATCTTTTAGACACATTTTCTAGACACTTGGAAGTCTAGTTAACTATTAAAACTTTGGATGTTTACATTCATGGAAATATTTAACATTTATAAATTTCCTAATACACTGGAATATATTATTTTCGAACAGATAATGCCTTATGCATGTTATGTTATATAAATAATAAAGTTTAGATTACCCTGTACATAGATGTATATACATAGATATATACACATACCTAATTTTATACAGAGAGAGAAAACATATCCATATATATTTATTAGAGGTCAGTTATACATACACACCCACACATCTACAGAAGTATCTAACACTGTAGTGCTTCATAGCCAGCAGCTCCAGGATTGTATCTAGGCCAATGGCATTACCAGGTGGATACCGTACCAGCCAGTTTCAGTGTCTTATCCTTGACTAATAACACTGCTACGATGGTGCCCATCCACACTAGAGTTGCCAATAATTGGTCTAGTGATGACAATTGCTCTTTCGGTGCATGTATTTTGTCTATGTGATCTTATGTTGATATTTTCATGGTTTCTATAAAGAACATCTTTTTCGTTACAGCTTGGGTAATCCCTTTTCAGCCACAACATAAATGAGGCATTTTCCACTACTGTCTGTTCTCATTCTCCTTGCTTCTCTTCATTTTAATCCAAATCACTTTTTAACGAGGTACAGAAAATCATTTCAATGTATATTCTTGCTCCTATTCCAATATAGAAATATTCCGCCTCCCATCCGTTGTCTTCACAATCTCCAATAAGCTTTTTATACCGTATTTCTTTCCTGTTTTCTGCACCTTTGCTGTCAGCTCCATTATAATAACTTTCCTCTGAGATTCACTCAATATTACCATATCCGGCCTTTGAGCTGTTTCAATCACAGGGAAAACTAGAATCTTTCCTATATCAAAATCGATTTTCCATTTTTCTTTCCAAATTAATATCTGGCTTTTGTCGCCTTTCTATTCGTTGTATTTATTATTTTCTCTTCTTTCACAAAATTTATTATCACTATTTTTTCAATATTTGGCCTTTTCCTTCATTTATTTTATCCACTGTCTCCCTGAACATTTTCCCATGAACTTCTTCTGATGTCATTTCCGGTTGAATTATGACTGGCATTTTTTCTCAAATTGGAAAATGGAGGGAAAAAAGCTACCCCCATTGGAGAAAATGGCTCCATTGACTCTCAAAGGGTATTTTTCATCTAATTCTGAGATACCATACATCCGAAGGCTGGCCGGTTTAGATGATATCAACTATGTGACTGTTTATTGAGTACTCTCAGAGGAGATAGTTACATACATACATTTCCCGTTTTTGGTTGTGTCTCCATGTTAACCTATCTAGTCCTAGTAAACAATGTGACAGCATGTGTTTCACTGTCTCTTTCTGCCTGCACTTACATTTATCATCATGTCTCTGCTCCTGTCATGTTAAATTTGCTGGTAAAGGAAGTACATCATAAGTCGATTTTATCAAGAACGGTAACCTTGCTGTGTCCTATGCCCAGATCTCTTTGCAACTACACACAGCTACAGAAGTTTCTTTGGCTAAGATCAAAGTGTAGTATCTGTTCCTATGGATACTGCACGCCTGTCCTGTGCAGTTCTAGGAGGTCCACCCTCCCAGGCTTCGCCTCCCCTCTTTGGGGAGGAGTAAGTTTATTGCTTACTGTCTGAGGCGCCCCTACCGGGGAATGCCGACGGGGCTGCCCAGGCAATTTTTAAATGGCGAGAGTGCTCACCTCTCGAGCGCTGGCTTTTAACCCCACTTGCTCGACCCGATCTTGGGTCACATCTTACTTGTGGGAGTAAGATAAAACTGGCCTTGTGCCTAACTCCGCGAGGAGTAAATAAAAAAAAAACACTTTAGGGCTTCATAGCATGCAGCTACACTTTTGAATCTAGGCCAACGAAATCATCAGGAAGATACCGTACCAGTCAGTTTCGGTGCCTTATCCTCGACTGATAACACCGGTACATTGCATATGCTATTTAATGTTAACTTGATTTCAAAAATCATTTAAATCGTCAATATATATATATATATATATATATATATATATATATATATATATAATTAATTATAAATATTTGTTTTTATCTACATATGTATACATTTCATCTTTATAGGAATCGTCACATCAGTCGCTTGGCCCGAACACCAGAACCCGTGTTATATTTCAAACTCAATTTCTATTGCCTTGTCTTTCACAGCAGCCGTCAACAACGAGATTAATCCTACTTAAAAACAGGTGTCGCAGAGAGTGTGTCTTTTGAAAGAAACATGTTATTTAAGCCACGATGATGGCGGTGTTAATACTACTCGCCATAGAGCCCGGCCTATTCTGGAGTCAAAAAGTAATTAATTAAAAATATGTGTATATATTTCAAACTCAAATTTCAACGTCTTTTCCCTCACATCTATATATGCTATAAAATAAGGTCATAAATAAAAGCTATAAATACTAATCATAAACTTGCAAATACCTACGAAAATTTGTTTCTGAAGATGGCTTCAATATGGTCCATTGTATGACTAAAAATAAATGACTTGAAACAGTTGTAAACAACCATAACATATTGTGTATGCTATTTAATTACAACTTGATTTGAAAAATGATATAAATCGTCAATATATATATATATATATATATATATATATATATATATATATATATGGGGTAAGGTGCACGAGAAGTCATGAAAATGAAATGCCGTAGTAGACAAAATGCGTGAAAAAAGACAATTGGAAAACAGGTTAAAATGTAGAAGAAAAACAAAAAAACAAGAGATTTGACCGGTTTCGTTCGTATTTTTCTAAAGACGTTTGTTAATACGAACGAAACCGGTCAAATCTCTTGTTTTTGTTATTCTTATGCATTTTAACCTGTTTTCTATTTGTCTTTTCACACACACACACACACACATATATATATATATATATATATATATATATATGTGTGTGTGTGTGTGCGCGCACATAAAACTGAATATTGGTTCTTATCATGCATAGCTGATGACTTCACTAAAAGGTGATTAAAATAAAAAGTAGCGGAATAATTTAAATAATTGAAAGAGAGAGAGGGGGAAAGATAGGAATAGAGTTATCCATCTTGCTTACAATAAAACAAGAGTAAAACACGGTATTAAACCAAAAGTGAATATATTTAGTCTATAATTCATACAAAGAGCCAAAACCTCAGATAAAAAAAAATGAGAATCGTTCACTATTTATTAATTTTAAAACTAGAATTTCCTGAAAATTAAGTGTCACAATGTAACAGTAATATTACCATACTTTCTTTTATATGTGTATGCATATGTATTTCCAGGAAAGAATTTAGTTAAAATGCAGACCCACAAAGTTTACAAGAATATTTTTTCTCCTATGTGTGTATATGCATGTGCTGTTTTAAATTGGAATTCACTGAAAATGTATTTCCACAAATTTTACAAGAATATGGTTTCTCGCCTGTGTGTTCGTACATGATTTTCCAGATAATCATTCCGGGAAAATATACATTCACAAATTTTACAAGAATATTTTTTTTCTGTTCTTATTTATTATTTTCTTATCTTTTTGTTTTTGCTGGAGATGGGGCATCCTGCCGGATGCTAGACATTCCAACCTAGAGATCTTTTTAAGATTCTAACCGTCCCTGTAAGTGCAATAGTTTGTATTTTTCTTGCACTCGGTTCATCGGGTATACTCGCCAGATAGCTTTTGAATTTTTTTTTTCATTAGTCCTGTTGCTCTTATAATTACTGGTATGATGGAGATTTTCCTAAGATTCCAGTTTTATTTTATGTCGTACATAAGACCTTGGTATTTCGTAATCTTTTCTCTTTCAGCTCTGTTTAATCCTGCATCATTAGGGACACTGACTTCAACTAAGGTTGCTACTTTCTCCCTTTTGTCCCATATAACGATGTCAGGTTTAACAGCTCCGTTTTCTAGATATGTAGCTGTAGGGATTGCATAGTCATAGTGGATGGTGTATAAATATCATGCGTGTATGCGCATGTGCTGTTTTAAACTGGATTTCACTGAGAATGCATTTCCACAAATTTTACAAGAATACAGTTTCTCACCTGTGTGTGTTCGCACATGATTTTCCAGATAATCATTCCGGGAAAATATACATTCACAAACTTCACAAGAATATTTTTTCTGCAGTGTGTATGTTCATATCTCTTTTTAAACTTGAATTCCGTGAAAATGCTATTTCACAAACTTCACAAGAGTATGGTTTCTGCCCTGTGTGTGTTCTCATATGGATTGCTAGTTTAGAGTTCTGGTAAAATGTAGATAAACACATTTTACAAGAATATGGCTTCTCTCAATGCTTAATTTTACTTCAGTCGAAGTTCTCAGAAATCAAGGGGCCCCTTCCTGGGGCTAACACTTGATCTTTATATGCGATACATAGATACCCGAATATTCAATTAAAATTCTCCTTTATTTCTCAAACATTGAGTTAGTAAAAAAGTGTGTGTGTTCGAATGTGGATTTCCAGACTAGAATTTTGTGAAAATGCAGATCCACATATTTTACAAGAATACGGTTTCTCTCCAGTGGGAATACGTGTGTGCTTTTTCAAACTCGAACTCATAGAAAATGCAGTTCCACAAACTTTACAAGAATATGGTTTCTCACTTAAAAAAAAAAAATTCTGGTCATTAATTTGCTGGGAACGGGGCATTCTTCTAAATGCCATACGATCACCCGCTATTTACAGACTCCAACCGAGAGCTCTTTTCAGGATTCTGGCTGTTCCCTTGAGTGCAGTTGTTTGGATTTCTCTTGTACTTGGTTCACCAGGTATACTTGCTAAATACTTTTTCAAGTTCTTCTTCATGAGTCCAGTGGCTCCTATGATAACTGGAATGATAGAGATCTCTTTGAGGTTCCAGTTTCTTTTCATATCATACATTAGACCCTGATATTTTGTTATTTTCTCCCATTCAGCTCTATTTAAGGACACTGACCTCAACCAAAGTTGCCACTCTCTCTCTCTCTTGTTCCATATTACAATGTCAGCCTGTGTGGCTTCGAATGTGAGTTCTTAAATCAGAATTATGTGAAAACGCAGTATCACAAACTTTACAAGAAAATGGTTTCTCTCTTTTTTTTTTCTTTTTCTTTTCATTCATTTGCTGGGGACGGGGCATTCTTCCAAATGCCATACGATCACCCGCTATTTACAGACTCCAACCGAGAGCTCTTTTCAGGATTCTGGCCGTTCCCTTGAGTGCAGTTGTCTGGATTTCTCTTGCACTTGGTTCACCAGGTATACTTGCTAAATACTTTTTCAAGTTCTTCTTCATGAGTCCAGTGGCTCCTATGATAACTGGAATGATAGAGATCTCTTTGAGGTTCCAGTTTCTTTTCATATCATACATTAGACCCTGATATTTTGTTATTTTCTCCCTTTCAGCTCTATTTAGGCCCCCATCATTAGGGACACTGACCTCAACCAAAGTTGCCACTCTCTCTCTCTTGTTCCATATTACAATGTCAGGTTTGACAGCTGCGTTTTCCAGATAGGTAGCTGTGGGGATTTCATGGTCATAATGGATGGTGTATGTCTCATTCCCCACAGTTCTCTCAGGTAGATGTCCCAGTGCCTGCTGCTACATCTGATATTCAGTTTCTTACAGATGGTCCAGTGGAGGTACCTGCACACTCCATTATGTCGTGTTGTATAGGAGCCATCTGCCAACATGATTTTGCAACTCGATATCAGGTGGCTCACACTCTCCACTTCAGTGTGGCAAAACCTGCACTTGTTGTCCTGACTGAGACCAGCCATCTTTTTAAACGCATTTGTCATCAGGCCCTGGTCTTGTGCGGCCATTATAAGCCTCTCCTGGTCGTAGTGGAGGGCTCCCCTTCTTAGCCAGTCCAAGGACCCTTCCTTATCAATATAGTCCTTGGATAGTTCATCGAATAAGTATGTGGCACGTTTCTGTCCTGACCACTCATCAATGCACCTGTTCTTAAAAGTCTGGGTGTATCTCTTGCGGCTCTTTTGGGCTATCTCTGTGGCAGGATTGTTTGGCGTTTCTGCCTCATCTATATGACAGTTTTGTCCAAAATGCTTGGCCAACTTTGTGATGGAATTTGTTTTGCTGGCTCTTGAATCTTGGTGTTCACGTACCATTGCTAGGCTGGGGTTTAAGGAGCTTCTTAGGTACTGGCCAATGCTGACAATAGTGGCTCTGTGCTGGTGGTTTATCTCTGATAGACCCAATCCTCCCTCTCTTCTGGGCAAGTACAGTCTTGGCAGACACTGATTTCTATAGATGACCCTATGGAGGGTTAACATTTTTCGAGTCTTTACATCTAGCCTGTTGATGGTTTGTTGAGGCCAATCAATGATGCCAAAGCTGTACGTAATTACTGGCATTGCAAGTTGGTTAATGGCAGTTATTTTATTTTTGTTTGTAAGCTGTGTTTTGCAGATCTTTCTGACACGGCGTACATACTCTCTGCCAATTTTCTCTCTCATCCTGGCATGTTGGATGGTGTCATTTTCCTCAATGCCAAGGTATTTATAGGACTCCTGCTCTTCGAGATCTCGTATCTCATTTTCCTCATCTAGCTGTAGATTGTCTGTCTGAATCTTTTTCCCAGCCCTGAGGGAGCACTTGGCGCATTTATCCAAGCCAAATTTCATTCCAATGTCTTTGGAAAAGGTGTGCACAACCTGCAGGAGCTGCTGCAATTCAGTGTCAGAGCTTGCATACAGCTTAAGGTCATCCATGAAGAGAAGGTGGTTGATTTTCTTGGATGGATCTCTCTGGCGTCCCTGGCCCAGGTTGTAGGCCTCTCCCCTGTTGTTGAGAAGCTTACTAAGTGGGTCTATTGCCATGCAGAAGAGCAACGGGGATAGGCTGTCACCTTGGAAGATTCCCCTTCTGATATTAATGTTAGGGATGGTAATCTTTCCATGGCTGTGGCTTAGTGAGATGTTGGTTTGCCACATTTTTATGTGGGCTGTCATTGTTTTTTTAATTATTGGACTGATATTATACAGGTCAAGGCACTGTAGTAGCCATGAGTGGGGCACACTGTCATAGGCCTTCTGGTAATCAATCCATGCCATGCTCAGGTTTCTATGCCGCTTCCTACAATCCTCTAAAATTGTTTTGTCAATCAATAACTGGTCCTTGGTACCAAAGCATCTTCTCCTACAGCCAGCTTGTTGATCTTCTAGGTAGTTCCCAGAAGAGAGATGGTCGTAGATGCTATCGGCTACCAGGCCAGTAAAGAGCTTGTAGGTGGTACTGAGACAGCATATGGGTCTGTATTTATTTGGGTATTGTGTCTCTTTTGTTTTGGGTATGAGGCTTGTGTCTCCCTTAGTGAGCCATGGTGGTGTTGCCTCTTCACCCCTCAGTAGTCTGTTGAAGCATTTACTGTAGTGGCCATGGAGTGCAGTCAACTGCTTTAACCAAAAATTGGAGACATTGTCAATGCCAGGTTTCTTGTGGTTAGCAAACAGAGCTTGTTTTTTTTTAGTCGCTTCTGTTGTAATTACTGGCTCCGGCATTGTGGGCTTGGTCTCATTTATCCTCTGTATGTCTCCAATCCACTGGGCCTCTTGGTTGTATACTCCCTCACACTCAAACAGGGGTCGCCAGTAGTTCTCCAGGTCTTGTTCTTTAAGTGGTTTTTCTACAGTAATGGTATCCCTTATTAGAGTTCTATAGAACACTCTAGGGTTTGCTTCAAACTGTTTGTTCTGGGACTGGGCCTTCTTCTTATTTTCCTCGGTTTTTATTCTTTTAGCAAGTGCTGGTATCTTGCCTTCCAGCTCCCTGACAACGTTGTTTAGTTCCTCACTGCTGGTGGTGTGGTACTTTGCATGGAGTCTGCTGATGGTGTTTTTCAGTCTCCCTTCTGTTGTGGGAGCTGCGAGGAACTGTTTTATTTGGCTCATTTCTTTCCGATGGAGGTTTAATTCTTTTTGCAGCTTGAGCTTCCATGCAGGTGTAGTTTTGGAAGCTCTGGGATTAAATCGCTTTTTAACGTTCTTTTGAGGGAATGTTATCCTATCGATATAAAGCCCAGCTGCATATGTGATCTGGTTGAGTTCCGTGAGCGACACTGCATCTGGTACCAGTCTCTGCAGTGCAGTGTTGACTTTAGTGATGAGAGCTTTGGTGGTTCTGTAGGGTTTTATTTTTGACAGTTGTGGTCGGTTCTCTAGTCCCATGGACTTGACCTCCTCAATGGTGTTACTGAGGTTCTCCTCAACTGCCAATTGTTCCTCATCTGGCTCAAAGGGTGGAGATGGTGGTGGTGGAGGTGGGCTGAGTGCTGGGGATAATGCAGGTGGAGTATTTAGTGCAGAGTTTTGTGGTGTGATAGTTTCCGTAGGCTTTTGTTTGGCTTTGGGATTTTGTTTAGGGTGTGTTTTTGAATAGTTATGTGGGTGTGCTGGTATTGGGAGGTGTGTTTGTGTTGGGACTGTTGTTGGGGATATTGTTAATCTATCTGTAGCTTGCAGATGTAGAGGGTCTATTCTAGGGGCAGTTCTGGAGTGTCACCATTTGCCGATCTTACTTCCCTAGATATATTTGGGTTTTGTATTTTTTTGTTACTGGTGGGAACTGTTATAGGGTTATGAAGGGGGCTGATGTTATTTGTTATAAGTGCTGCTACATCCAGTCCCATGGAATTCAGTTCTGTTTCACTGAAGTCCCATTTGAGACTGTTGTAGCGCTGCATACTAAGTTTCTTAGAGGGGACATTGCGTTTTGCTGGGTGGTAGTGAAAGAAAATTTCTTTCCATGCTCTTGTTATTTCTTTCTGTTTTTCGTGTTTTGTTCTCGCATATGCCATGGACCATATTAGTGTCCATTTTTCCTGTTTGTTCCATTTGTTTTCCAGTCTCCACTGGGATTCCTCTGCTTGTTGTGGTAGATAGTCCTTTTCTGCGTCCTTCAGGGCATCAGTTTTTATGCTGGAGATCTCCTCAGGTGTTAAGTATTTACCCACTTGGGACACTAAGGAGCGCAGATTGGAAACTGGGGTGTTTTTTTTATCTTCAGGAAGGTCAGACGTCCTTATTCTCTCGGCAAGAATCTCGTTTGAGCTCCTACTCCATTTCTCGAACATCGAGTAATGGTAGCAGTGCAGTAAAATCCTTTTTTGGGCAACTGACCACTTTTGGGATTTTAGGCCCCTTGTATTCCTTGTTTTAGTCGTTGCTTGTGGTGGAGTCTGGGTGCCAGGGTCTTTTTCATCAAGGCCTGGTGGCTGTCCCTGTCTTGTCTCTGACATGTCCATACTGACATTTTCAGAGGAAAAAAGGTTTGTACCATTGCATACCTCTTCCCGCCTGGTGCATAAACGAGTTGAGGGGCCCTTTTTATCCTGGGTGCCGGCCTGCCAGTTTGTAGATTTTGATTTATTCATCTTTTCATGTTTTTCTTCCTCTTTGTCCACGGCTTTTTATTGGTTATTCAAAGCTACCCTCAAAAAGAGGGGTACCCATTTATTCATCTTTTCATGTTTTTCTTCCTCTTTGTCCACGGCTTTTTATTGGTTATTCAAAGCTACCCTCAAAAAGAGGGGTACCCATTTATTCATCTTTTCATGTTTTTCTTCCTCTTTGTCCACGGCTTTTTATTGGTTATTCAAAGCTACCCTCAAAAAGAGGGGTACCTGTGTGTGTCCGCATGTGGTTTTCAAGATTTGAATTCTGTGAAAAAGCAAATCCACATACTTTACAAAAATATCGTTTCTCTCCCTTGTGTGTCTGCATGCGATTTTTCACAAATTGGAAATTGGAAAATTATTGGAAAATGTAGTTCCGCAAACTTTACAAGAAAATGGTTTCTCTCCCGGGTGTAATAGCATGTGTTTTATCCAAGTGAAATATGCTGAAAATGCAGTTTTACAGAGTTTAAATGAGTATGGTTTTTCACCTGTGTGTGTTCGCATGTGGCTTTCAAGATATTCATTCCGTAAAAATGCAGATCCACAAACTATACAGGAATACTGTTTCTCTCTTAATGTTTAATTTTACTTCAGTCGAAGATCTCAGAAACCAAGGGGCCCCTTCCTGGAGCTAACACTTGATCTCTATATGAGATACATAGATACCCGAGTATTCTATTAAAATTCTCCTCTATTTCTCAAGCATTGAGTTAGTAAAAAAGTTAAGAATAATAGAATAATTTCTTCTCTCCCCAACTGACCAGTCAAGTATGTAGTAGTATATCTTTTTTGTAGTCTGTTGGTCTTACCGGATTCCAGGACAAGAATTCATCTAGTCTGGTTGAGTATCCAGCTACGTGGTATTACTTGAGGTAACATCACTAGGAGAAGATGCACTATTCCTCGTATGAGGGGATCTTATTTGTGCTGTGGATACTATGTAATTTTGAATATTTGGTCAGGGTTTACTTGTAGGGGTAAGTATCCTCATGTCAGGTTGTCCTGACAAACCCTTGTACAGAGAGACCGAAGACACTCGAGGATAGTGTCTAGTAGGTAATTCAAACTATATGCCTTTTAAAACTTGAATTCACTAAAAATTCAGACCCACATACTTTACAAGAATATGTTTTTTTCAAAGATGATTCACGATAAAATGAAGATTTGCTCTCCTCACACGAAAATGATGTATAAGCAGGCCTTTGCATGTTTTCCTAAAAACGGTTTCTCTGTAAGTTTTGAAATTATCCTTTTTTATAAAAGTTTCAACCTGTAAATAAAGAAGAGAGTATATCAAGACATAAAAAGGATTTATTCTCAATCTATATTTCAATATAATAAAGCATAAGGTTTGGTTTGTTTTATGATATATAAACCATTTTTGGGTTTTTTAATGGCGAATAAAGTTGTCAAATATTATTCTATAAGTCGGATAATTATTTATGTTTCTAGAATACATTACTCGTAGTTTGAAATTTCACAGTGAGTGAGAAAACTACCTGTAATGTCCTTAACAAATAAAGGGAGATTACCGCGGGTGTCACAGGAGTTACGGCCCCTGGCGACATCCGGGTTTTCTCAGTCTGATATTCACCGATCACCATCTTTGTTCGTTCGTTTCTCTCTCTCGTTAATCCCCGTCCATCTCGCAACCTTGCCATGGTAATAACCGATATCTAGCAAGTATCGGTCACTTACTACTTGGACCATCACATTGGCGACGAGGACAGAGCTATTTACAAAAAAATAGACACAAGAAAACACAAGAGAAAAAAAAAAAACAACAACAACAAACAGTCCCACGTGTTGCAAAACAAACATGGCCGCTTTACCTCACTACCCGGAATTCGACTGTGAGTCAGAAGCCAAAGCAGCAAGATGGACGAAATACATTGGCAGATTGAGAAACTATTTTATCGCCCACGACATAGAGAGTGATAAAAGACAAAAAGCAATTTTACTAACGTTTGTTGGTGAGGCGATGAACGACCTCATTGACGAATTGCCAGCCGAACAGACCACACCAGTAGAAAACGAAACTCACTTCGACAAACTCGCCTCGGCCGTACAGGCTCATTTCAACCCCCAAAATAACACGGAATACAACCGGTTTGCATTCCGTAACATCAAACAAACCACGCCGAATGTAGAGGATTTCTACCGAAAATTGAAAGAAGCAGCAGCTACGTGCCACTTTGCAGACGCAAACGCTGAGATAAAGTCTCAACTAATAACAGGCTGTTCATCAGATAAGGTCCGGCAAAAGGGCTTAATAAACTCTAACATGCCACTACACGACCTGATAAATTATGCCAGGACGACGGAAACAATAACAGCACACCTACAACAAATGCGTTTAGAGGACGCGACAATACGGACGACTACTGCAGTAGTAAACAAAGTCACGTACGAGCGACAGAGACGTGACAGCCCCCGGCAAATTCAGTGCAGGAATTGCAACGGAAAATACCCACATGAACGAGGACCAACGTCTTGCCCAGCATTCCAGAGCCAATGCACTTATTGCCGGAGATGGGGGCACTTCACCTCTGTCTGTTTTAGTAAAATGAACAACGAGAACAGACAACGTGGAGCAAATCGCCCTCCACGCCCAGAAGCCCAAACCAGTCACCGACCGGTGAACTGCATCGAAGACTCAACCAGCGGCAGTGACACAGAATATGTGTTTCATACAGGTAAGATGAAAAACCTTCCCTGTTTTGATGTATCTTTTGGCAGTAGCCACCAAATATTCAATGTGTTAGCTGACTCAGGAGCCACTATTAACATTTTGTCTGAGGCAGATTTCAAGTGTTTAAAACCGACACCCTGTCTCCGACCGACAAAAACTGTGATATCTGGATTTGGTGTCAAGCAAACTACTCCAGTTCTAGGTCAATTTAGGACTCTCCTAGAGTTTGGGGGCACCTCCTGCCAAGCTGATATACATGTAATAAAAAGCCCAGAAAAACCTATCATCGGCTGGGAAACATGTGAAAAGCTTAAACTTTTATCAGCAAAAAAGCTCCCAGTTAACCACATCAGCAACTCTGACACACAAATCCCGCAGACAACTCTTAAGCTTCTGGAGGACTATGCAGACCTATTCAATGGCTTAGGTAAACTTAAAGAAAAAAAAGTCCATTTGCACATAAATGAAAATATACCACCCATCGCTCAGAGATACCGCAGAGCCCCCTTTCATGTAAGGAAGGACATAGAAGAGCTAATACAGAAAGACGAGGAACTGGGGGTGATTGAAAAAGCAGAAGGACCGACCCCGTGGGTATCGCCTATTGTGGTGGTACCTAAGAAAGACCAAAGCAAAATCAGAGTTTGCATTGATATGAGAGCGGCAAACAAAGCCATCGAAAGGGAACGTCACCCTACCCCCACACTTGATGAGCTGAAAGCCATTCTATCGGGAGCCAGTGTCTTTAGCAAGTTAGACCTCAATCAGGGCTACAACCAGTTGGAACTAGCTGAAGAGTCCCGATACATTACCACGTTCGCAACACACCTGGGCCTATATAGATACAAAAGACTATTATTCGGTGTCAACTCCGCCAGTGAAATATTTCAGGAAGAGATTAGCCAAGCACTCGCAGGGATTGAGGGGGCCATCAACATCAGTGATGATATTCTTTGCTTTGGATCGGACCAGCAAGACCATGACCAAAACCTCCAGAAAGTATTTCAACGACTACGCGGAAAAGGCCTAACACTGAATAGCAGCAAATGTCAATACAACAAGAGGTCATTGGAATTCCTCGGACACACATTCGGTAATGAGGGCATCAGCCCAAGTAACTCTAAAATAAAAACAATCTTCGAATTACCAGACCCCAAAAACGCATCAGAAGTCAGAAGTTTGTTGGGGATGACTAACTTTTGTGGTGCACAATTCATTCCAGACTACGCAACCCTGACTTATGAACTACGTCAGTTAACAAAAAAAAACACGCAGTGGTCCTGGACTGAGCGCCACACTGAATGTTTAAAAAACCTCAAGGAGGCCTTGAGCAAAGCATGCTCACTTGCCTACTTCGATCCTAACAAACACACTGAAATACATACCGATGCCAGTCCTGTAGGCATATCTGCTGTATTATCACAGACGGGCGGGTAGTACAATTTGAAAGCCGAGCACTATCCACAGTTGAACAAAGATACTCTCAAACAGAGCGGGAGGCACTCACCATCACGTGGGCATGTGAACACTTTCATATATATATCTTTGGGGCCCCATTTACTGTTCATACAGATCATAAACCCTTAACATCAATCTTCAATAACACTCGCTCCCAACTATCAGCGTGCATCGAACGTTGGGTTTTGAGAACACAACCATACAATATGACTGTCACATACCGACCAGGTCATGACAACCCAGCTGACTACCTCAGCCGCCATCCAATACATCTACCTCCAAGCAACAGGGAGCAGAAAATAGCGGAGGAGTATATAAACTATATTCTCTCAACGTCAACCCCCAAAGCAATGACAATTGATGAAGTTGCAACGGAAACTGCAAAAGACAAGACACTCACTACAGTCATTCAAGCTATTCTCACCAACAAATGGCAAGGTGCCAATGATGGCATAAACAAAGCCACATTTCTCACCCTGCATGACAACCGTGATGAACTATCACTAGCACATGAGGACAGCATCATTCTGAAAGAGCGCCGGATAGTGCTACCTGAAACACTACAAAACAGAGCTGCCAAAATAGCCCATGCCGGTCATCAAGGCGTCGTGAAATCCATGGCCCTCCTCCGGGAAAAAGTCTGGTTTAAAAACATGCAGCCTTTGGTAGAAGAAAATATCAGGAACTGTCATACCTGTCAGATCAGCACTCACAAAACGGCAAGGGAGCCACAGAAAATGTCCCCACTACCAGCAGCCCCGTGGACAGAGGTTAGCGCTGACTTTGGACATCTCCAGAATGGGAAATACCTTCTTGTTGTCACAGATGAATACTCGCGCTACGTTGTTGTCGATATCCTGGACTCTATCTCAACAAACTCAGTCATACCCCGTTTAGACAAAATATTCGCCGAATTCGGAGTACCAGTATCCCTCAAAACAGACAATGGCCCACCATTCAACAGCTATGATTTCAAAGACTACGCCTCCATCACCGGTTTCAGACACAGGAAGATAACACCTTTATGGCCCCAGGCCAATGCTGAAACAGAACGCTTCATGCGCACTGTAAAAAAATCCATCAAGGCTGCCCTAATCAAAGGTCAAAGCTGGAAGCAGGAGCTATTCAAATTCCTGTTAGATTACCGAACGACACCACACTGCACCACCGGTGTTTCTCCAGCCTCAATCCTATTTGGCCGGACCATAAAAAACCGCCTGCCACACCTAGTTACACCTATAGCTGGAGACCATAACATTAGGGTACGTGACACCCAAGCCAAGGAAACAATAAAGAAATATGCTGACAGAAAAGCATACGTAAAACCCAATAATCTGAGTGTGGGTGACACCGTCATTGTAAAAAGCGACCACACTTCAAAGGCACACACCCCCTATCAACCTAATCCATTAACCATAACAAAGAAAAAGGGATCCATGATTACTGCATCACACAAGGGCAACCAAACTACAAGAAATGCCAGCTTCTTCAAAAAAATCCCTAAGCCACTAAGAAACTTCACACACGACGTACCTGAATACTCCTCATCTGAAGATGAGGGACACACGCATGTGACAGCATCACCAAAATCTAAAAAACACCAGGGACAACACCCTTCAAACCTCAGACGCTCAGGCCGCACAAGACGGCCACCCAAAAGATTTGATTACTAAATGCTACAAATACCCCTGTACATAATAATGCATAATTATCATTCTCTTTCACTTAGGTTGACAGATGTTTCCCTCGGACTCAGCAACACAAACACTCCAGTCACATCACGCATGAACAAACTCTTCGATGAAAAAAAAAAAAAAAAAAAAGCATTGTAATGTCCTTAACAAATAAAGGGAGATTACCGCGGGTGTCACAGGAGTTACGGCCCCTGGCGACATCCGGGTTTTCTCAGTCTGATATTCACCGATCACCATCTTTGTTCGTTTCTCTCTCTCGTTAATCCCCGTCCATCTCGCAACCTTGCCATGGTAATAACCGATATCTAGCAAGTATCGGTCACTTACTACTTGGACCATCACACTACCTCCTTTAAAAAATTACTCCTTGTCATTGGTAATCTTCTTTTTTCTTAACATGATTGACCCCCAGGCACCATTTCTTAATATCTATTTGAAAAAAAAACGGAGAAAAAGGTTTTGATTTTTTGAAGAATCCTATTGAATAATACGGTTGGGTATGAACTTATAGCTACTAGGGCCAGACGTAACCATCCAATTGATCGGATCGACTCTCCAATGCTATGTCTAGCTAAAGTTAGGGCCGAAGTGGAAGAATTGCTCACCCACTATGATCCCATCTTAAACCATCACGGGTCACCACTCACAGCCTACAGGTGTTCACGTTTTCAGAAAACGGTTACCCATCTGCATGTAATATTCTCATTTCGATATGGGGTGCACACAAAAGAAAATATTTTAACCTTCTCTTAATATCCTGAGAATATGTTCATTCTGTATAAACTTAAGACTATATCCTTCTGGTCTATCCGTAAAAAATTCTGATGCTCCACCAACTGCCAACTTCACCTCTTTCTCTCTGCACTTCACACTGCTCACTGAGCAACAACACCTCTTCAATTCAAAGAGTACAGTTATTATACTGACCAATCCAACCCCTATGCAAATTGACTCTCACCCAGAGCCATCTAGCGGTTAGAGACTCCTAACAGCCAATTTGCAAAGGGTGGATAACTCAATTGGCGAGTAAACCATAGTCCTTATTAAATTTATGAGTGTACACTTTTTCACCTTACAGTTCTCCATCCATTTTCGATTATTTTTGGGGCTGCAGGAGATAGCATAAGCCTATATATTTAGAAATAGATGAAGCTTGAATCTGTAAATAAAGAAGAGATGATATAAACACAAAGCAATAATTTGTTATTTACCCTCAGTCTATATTTCAATAAAATAAATGATAAATCATAGTGTTCAACAATCCTTAATCTTCTCATTTCGATAGTGTTACTTTTGCTAACAAAGGAAATCTTTTTTTCCTTTTTCCTTTATATCCTGAGTATATTTTAAAACTTTAATTCACCTCTTATTCGTTTATACATTGTTGCTTATTTTTAACTGACGTATGACGGCTGAAACGGCAAAATCCTTGCTGTACAATAGCAGCTGTACAGATAAAAGTGAACCATTGTGGAAAGTGGGGCTTGCTGTGGAATTTCCATGTAAGCAGAGATGCTTCTATGACTGCTTTGACCCATTTCGTACTTGCTTTGCACACTGTTCAGCAGGGTGGGAAAATGTTTTATTCCAAGCTGCGTCTCTCATATGATAAATGAGGGGTTTCCAATCAGCACGGTGGTAATATCTCGTTTTGATTAACAGAGCTTCGGTTTCAGATCGGAGGTTAAGGATAATATTAACCATAATTACAACGTGATCTGTATTGCTTCGGCAGTGTTGTCAAAAATAGGCCGAGAAGTGAGTCTTGCTGGTCCTCATGATCTGCTAGGCTGAGCAGGAAGGCGACAGTTTGCGAAATGGCATGTGAAAGCGAGAAGCTACACGTTCTGTTACAAGCTGGGGGCGGTGGAGACCAGAAAACCATGCCAAGATCTGTGGTGGACATAAAAGTCCCCAAATACATGGATTTGAGCGCTCTAATTTTAGAAAAGTTCTTTGTCATTGCTATCAGAGACAGAATATTAAATTGGCTACTTTATTTTATCATTGGGAAATAGATGGTTCTCATTCTGTTACAAATGTTAAATAATATTTAGTTCGTTCTTAGTTAGTCATGGAGATACAGATAATAGCATTTTCTATAAATCCTAACTACATGCGTTATGACTATCTATTCTGCTGTCATGATATCATTCTCGCTGGCATAAACCCCTCCTGAAGGGGGGGGCAGTGTATGTAGTTCGTTCATCATGATATCATCCTCTCAACCTCTCATTTGCATATTTATTTTTTCATAAGTTTCAAATGAATCAACATTTTCTAATCTGTTAATAATTAAAAACATGTGTTTATTATTATTTTTATAAATTTGTTGTTGTTGTTGTTGTTCTGATTCCTATTTATTTCCTCCCATGAGAGCAGATTTAGGAACAATATAAAAATTTAACGTGGGGAGAATCCAGCTCCCCCAAAATGGGCACTCTGAATTGGAACGAAAATTTCAATTGCCTCGGTCTAGAAGGATTTCTCATTCACTGACAGAGAACATAAAACTAAGTGCAAATTCAGTACAAATACTACATTTTGCTCCTAACCAAAAGGTCATGTTGGTTATGATGATGATGATCGTAATAATCATCATCATCATCATTGTCATCATCATCATCATCATGATAATGATTTGTCATAGAAAACAAATAAACCTCCGCCAATCTTTCTAAATTTGTAAAAAAGAATTTAACCAGTTTTAATAGGGAATTCATTTTAATTTTAATGCTGAAACAAAATAAAATTTATCGATGCTGAATATCTTACAGACCGTATAAATTTACCCCTATTTTGTTTTTCCTAAACAAACAAAATTCGACAATGTTCATGCACAGTATATTTCCCCCATTTTGGAATATATCAAATAACACTACGTCATTTTTTTAAATTACCAAAATGTCAAATGAAAATTACTTCTTTGGTCTTCGTAAACAAGACTACAGCATCACTAATTTTTGCACAAAAGACGGGTAGTTTGTGTTACTGTATATTAGGGTAGGTCGATTTTACACTTTTTTTTTAATATTAAAAAAAGGCACGTACCGAAAGTTGTATATAGACCTATTAAATACTCATGCAAAAAATTAGATCAAAAACTTCAGCGTTTTTTTGAGCGTTTGGTATCAAAGATCGTAGACAAGAATATACTGAAAATTCCTCGTTTTTGCAAGATTTGCTTGAATACTGGTGTTAAAACCAAATAATTTGTGCATTTAAAATCAGCGAATGTCCTTTTATTTTATAAAAATGATATTAATTAAAGAAATCTTCAAATTAAAAATTTGCCCCCACCCTCTCATTTTCAGTATCTGCTTTTGTAAACTACCTTTTAACGTTATGAATTAAACAGTAATATTTGAATACCTAAAAAAATGATTTTTTTCTGTTATAAGTGAAAATATAACAAGCAAAGAAATAAGGAAAAACCTAACACTATTTTAATGGAGCTTAATATTGAGAGTCAAATTGCTCCATATAAGACCCCTTAGACAAAAATGCTGGTCTATATTTCTGACTCAAAACTTTGGCTGTAATGTGTTGATGCCTTGCTTCAAAACCATATACAGTTTGTGAAGCTTCTGTTATTAACTTAACTGCCCGTTCCACGCCCTGAGAATGCCAAAAATGCAGCATAATTTTAAATCTATTAATTTTGTCCAATGTGTGGCATTACAATTAATAGGTGGTATTCTTTTTAATCTTTTTCTGGTTGACTCCTCACTCCTGAAAGAACACATTAATTAATTGAATTATTAAAAAATTCCAATCTGTATTGCTTTAATAATTATGGTGAAATTAGATAAAATCTTTAAAAATCATTCTATAAATTGGAATAAATAATTGAGTCAGAAATATATGAATAAATATTACTTACCTAATGGCCAAAATTCTTTTTAAAGCTTCTTCTCTTACTTCAATCTCTTCAGATTTAACCATGGAATATAGAAAGTTTTCAGGCAGTAAACAAAATGTATTACCTTGTATATTTCTAAATGTGATATCTTGGATTTCCTGAGGCTGCTCCTTAATCCTCTGGGTCATATTAAAAATGTGCACTTGCTGATTGTGGAATTTACTATTTCTTTTAATTTCAAACCAAGAAGTGGCATACACATTTACAATAAAATTTACTACATAGTGTAGTTTTGTTGTGTGCCTTTGTGGGTATGCACCACGAGTCCATAAACACATGAGCCTGATGGCCAAAGTTAACCATCTTGCTTGGTTTAAAGGACCAATTTTCCAGGAGGTATATCTAGAGTCAACCTTACCTCTAGAAATACCTACTGTGTATTCATAAAGGAGTCTTTGGTCAGAACTAAGATCATGTATTTCATCAATTTTAAAAATTGACTCTAGAGGATTGCTAATAGTGGAAAATGATATTTGGGGTAAATCATGGCAATCATTTGAGCATAATTTCCCCAGAGGGCCACTGAATGTTGTAGGGCCCTTTGCGCAACCATCTATGTTTTTTAAAAAGGGCTCTGAAAGGTAGTTCATTATGATGCAAAGAGCAACCAATTGTGTGAAGATTTTTGAAAAGTTTTTTTTCTAAAATTGCAACCATTCCACCTTCGCAACCTGTGTTGGTATTAGTGTTGTCAACAAGTATAGCCTTGATACTGTTCTCACTGTGGAATTCATGCAAAACATCCACCACTTGATCTGCATGAACAGCACCTGTTGCACCACTATTAGGAAGAACTCTGTGTCAGATATTTACTTTCACATGGTGTTTCTTTTGTAAAAGTTAAATGGTGTTCTGGTCCCTTAGTTTTTTTCATAATTCTCTGTGTATTTTCATCCACAATTTCCTTATACATCAATGTGTCCTTATCCATTCTCCCATCAACTCCAATACATATAATATTTTAGGTGGGGTAAAAACCCCTGGCTGAAATAGTTTTATTTGTCTACCTCCAACAAGGTAAGATGTGACACAAGGTCATGAAAGTGGGATTAGATAAGCCTGCGCTATAGAGGTGAGCACTCTGGCCATTAAAAAATTGACTGGGCAGCCCCGTCGGCATTTCCCTGTAGGGGCGTCTCAGACAGTTAGCAATTAACTTACTCCTCCCCAAAGAGGGAAGGCAAAGCCTGGAAGGGTGCACCTCCTAGAATTGCACAGGACGGACAAGCCCCAATAGACCGGCGTAAATCCAGACCCAAAGGCCCGGTCGATACCGATTTATTTGGTGGGGTAAAAACCCCTGGCTGAACTAGATTTTATTTATCTATCTCCAACAAGGTAAGATTGACACAAGGTCAGGAAAGTGGGATGAGAAAGCCAGTGCTCGAGAGGTGAGCACTCTGGCCATTTAAAAATTGCCTGGGCAGCTCCGTCGGCATTCCCCGGTAGGGCCGCCTCAGACAGTAAGTAATAAACTTACTCCTCCCCAAAGAGGGAAGGCAAAACCTGGGAGGTGCACCTCCTAGAACTGCACAGGACGGACAAGCCCCAATAGACGGGCGTGAATCCAGACCCAAAGACCCGGACGATACCGGTTTATTTGGTGGGGTGAAAAACCCTGGCTGAACTAGTTTTTATTTATCTACCTCCCACAAGGTAAGGTGTGACAAAAGGTCGGGGAAGTGGGATTAGATAAGCCAGCGCTCGATAATTCAATATATATTTGTGATAATTACATTTGTAAACACAGAATCAACACGTGAATTCAAATTCGCTCGTTGAATTTTCAACCGGTGAATACCATAAAAAATATCCAATAAATAAAACGCCTATGTAAATAAATAATTATTTATATATAACATTAAATATTATAGTGTTTTATTCCTTTTTAATTTGAATATGTACATTTAATTTCTTAAGAAAAGGAATAATAAACTTTAAAATATTTATTATTAAGTAATGTATTACTTTTTTTTGTTAAAACCCGGGTTTAATTTAAAACGACACATCTGCCGGTGAAATCTAGGCTGTGAGAAAAAATCTCGATTTATTTGATCTTAAAGTTGCAATGCTCAAATAAATACAAAGTTTTGAAGAAAAATATTTCTTGTGGTAACTTTTGACATTATTTGGCAACTTTCTTCGAGTGCGATAATTTACAGTTTCAAAATCGACCTATATATATATATGCGCGTGTGCAGATGATAATTGAACTCTTCTCTCGAGTCTGTACACTCTTTGGATTAACCATTAATCTGGGGAAAACTATGGTAATGCTCACTACTCTTCCAGCACTCCAATATGTAGAGCCCAACATAAAAAAGGACTTAGATTAAGTGCAATTGACTCATTTGTATATCTTGGTAGCACTCTCTCTCGAGACGGATTCTTCTAAGAATTGAAAACTCCAGCAAAGCTTTTGGTAGGCTATAAAAGCCCGTGTGGTCAGACAGAGCCATTACATCAAAATAAAACTTTGTCTGTACGAGTCATGCGTCTTGTCTGTTCCCCTATTTTTGTCGGAGAAGTGGACTACATATCGCAGACACATCAAGGTTCTGGAGAAGTTCCACCAAACATGTCCCAGGAGGATCCTAAATATTAAATGGCAATCATATACACCAGACACCAAGTTCTAAAGCAAGCAGGAGTGCTGAGCATAGAAGTGTGTATTATACATAGTCAGATGTGCTTGGCTCGACACTTAGTTATAATGGGAGATTACACGCTCCATTAGCAACTGTTCTATGGGGAACAGCTGCATGGACAACGTCCGAGACACAAACCTAAGTTACGTCTTAAAGATTCAATAAAAACACGCTGAAAACCCTTGATATGAACGTGGAGAACTGGTGGAGGATGTTTCTGGAGAGAGCGGTCTGGTACAAGTGTATCTATGATGGCTGTGGCAGATTTTAGGCAAAGCATATAGAGTACTCCATCTTTAAACATACTTTGCTGAAACAATCAGTGCCAAACGTCCCAGCCAGAGTTCAATCTTACTATGTGTGTGGTTTATGTAGCAGAGTCTGTCTGTTAAGAGCTGGTCGGTTGAGTCACATTAGATCAAATGGTAGGAGCCCCCCAAAAAACAAGTGTCAAATAATAGTTTAATATAGCTACATACACACGGAAACCAGTAGCCTTGTATGTAATATTTGTAGCAAAACTTGTAAAAGTAAGTTGGGCCTGCTGATCCATATGCGTGTCCACAAGAAGGCATTGTAATTGTAATTTTGTAGAGATGGCCTTCTGTAAAGAAGTTGAAATCATATATGTATGTATGTATGTGTGTGTATATATATATATATATATATATATATATATATATATATATATATATATATATAAGTCAGTTCTTATTATGTTCCAATAACCATGGTTTTATTTTATTATTTTTATTTTTTCACATTTCCAAAAAACATAACATTTCTGTGAGATATATTTTTTTACGGTCCGTTTCATTTGTCTTGTGCCAAACAACAAGGAAAGGTTTAAGTTAAAGAACACAAACAATGTGATACCACATTTACTTATTAATAGATTAGATCTAATGACTCCCTAGGATAGATTAAATACTTCAGATAAAAAAGTTTAATGGTTAACATGTTATGTCAATCAGAACTTTTATATTCAATAGATTATGAAATTTAAGACACAATTAATAGTTAAGATTATAAAATGGAAAAAAGTAATATTTTAAATATTATAATCAGGCTCCAAAAATAAACACGTTACAATTGTTATCTATATGTACACGTTTCAAAAAATGATTTTATCACTATTACATCAGAGTAAGACTTGACAAAGTTTTATGATTATCCTCATCAGCATATAGACTTCATCAATTCGAGTTCAGATAATTTCCAGTGGACATATTTGCAATCAGGTCAAGAACAAAAGAACGTATTCGTAATTGTATTCTGTGTATCATCTGTACTGAGGATTGAACCTGCAACCGCCAGAAGACTGTCACTTAGAACTTATTATTACTTAGCACTTATATATATTATCCCACAGGCCCTTGCAGGAGTTGATGAGTCAATCCTCAGTAGAGGCGATACTAAGAATAAAATTATGAATAATTTGAGACTTCTACCGGGTTATGGCTCATGAAACGAGAACAAGCTATACACGTGGATTCAATAAAGGGTTTCGTTCAAAATTCCATATAGATTTCCGAGTTCGAAAACACGTACCTGAAGAAGGTCGGACGTTACATCAGCTTAAACGTTGTGAGAATAACATCCAAGATAAGAACAGCAGTCAGAATGATCCAAGTAATCAATCTTCATCTCAAAACTATTAATATTTAGGATGGTCTTCTGTGTTTCTCTAACGCATCTTACATTGATGAAATTGAACCCTTTTTAAATTTATTTTTGATTAATACCAAAATATTTAACGGCTATAATGGCTGGAGGCCTAAAAATGAAATGTTCCTCTTCAGAGAAAACGCTGACCGAAACTTGAGTAACAATCAATATTAATGAAAGTCAAATACGTCCTAAGAAGGATTCGAACCTCGGTAAAACGCCACTTCTGACTTTGCAGCCTGGTAGAGGAGCAATAAACTTTAGGAAAATCATTTTACATTTACTTTAAAAATAATTATCTAAATGTTTAAACCTTTTTTTAAATACATTCTTCACTGTTTAATTTTATTCTTCCGTTTCTTTACGTTCTTAAATATTTCAGTTATTTAAAGAACTTAATGATTCCCTATTGACCCCATATTAAGTCTTTAGATTCCTTTAAAAAGTTAACGTTATCGAAATTTAATTGAAAGTTCTATTAACATATCGATTCCTATAACACACACAAAAACATTGATGTATAACTAGAATGTATTAGGCAGCATTCTTTCATTTTAAAACATAACTGAATTAATTTGCTTGATTATACCTTTTTATTTTCTCAATTTTTCTAATAAGTGTTTTATGTAAAAAAATGAATGTTCAATATGTATCATTAGCACTTTTGATTCTTCGTTGAATCATCTTCAGCTGAAAATAAACTAATAAACAAAACGTTGGATAAAAGAAGAGAAGTTCAAATAAGCGGCCGAGAACGCGCATGTGAAGTCAGTCAGACGTAAAAAGAAATAAAAATTGGTACAGTTCCAGAGGAAACGTTTACAATTGAAATACCGGGACTTCAGAATATAAGTCACAGGATGAATTGCATTATGTTGAGCATTTAAATTTGAGGAAGTGCCTTTCAAAGCACTCTTTCCTGCCTTGACAGAGTAGAAAATTTACCTCAAAATCTAGTGGGGGATGTCCTGTTCTATTTCTTACACGTTTTTTTCTCTCAGAAGAGACATTGCCAGACTTTCTCTATTGTTATTTTCATGTGCGACTTAGCTCCAATCTATAGTTCCTCTCTGTAAAATATTAACAGCAAAAACCTTCTAGTTACAACCATTGTTAATAATTTGATTTTCTTCCTGTGTACCTAAAACAAAACAGAACTTCCATGTGCAAAGTTTTTTTTACTAAGAACTACGCGTCCGTGGAACACAATACTAGAAATCTGCTTCCAAACTGACTAAAACATGATAATTTCCAAGTCCAATGTCAACAATTTATTGTTGAGCTGTTCTCTTAAGTCATACAATTCTGCCCAATTTCCATCCTCAACGTCTAGTCGCACATGACAAACTTATTAATCCTTGGCATTGATAAGCAGTTAATCATTAGTAAAAAAGATGTCTATAATATATTCAAAATACATATAAAGATTGTAGAAGCCTTCTTTCTAGAGAGTATATATCTATTGAAACACAAGAGAAAGGTCATCATACATCTCTGATACTACTGACAAATCTAATATCAAATAAGAAATACAATAAAAAGTAATAACATTCCATTGTGTATTTCAAGATATCGACTGAATATTTCCAAAAGTCATTGATGGTGAAAGTGTTTTTATGTAGTGAGTGATCGGGATCAATGATTTGTAACGAACTAGACATAAGTTTTTTTTTTAACAGGATAAATTTTTAATTAAATTACTTAATTCAATTCAGAAACTATATTTTAAAAGAATCATGACTATATATATATATTATAAATATTTGTTTTGTTTATTATCTATGTACATATACGTTTCGCCATTTATAATCGGGACTCATCAGCATAGAGATATGACTATTCACTACTGGTCATGCGATTCAAAACCCCAGTTTCCGAGTATTTTACAACTCAAATCCCAACATCTAGAACCACTCGACCAATGCTGAATAGCAAATAAACATTGATAATTTTAACACTTTATCCGGCAGCTTGAGCGTTCGAATTAATGAAAAGAAACGATGCATATATATATATATATATCTATATATATATATATATTAAAATAACAATTATTTTTAAATTTGCAAATCGTTTAGACTCAATCTAATAAGGAAACACCATGAACAAAGAAATTTGATAACAGCTAAATTTCAACCTGTACTTTGGAACAAAAATTTTGGAATGATGACATTTTTTAATTTCTCCTTTTTACTTTTTATCTATGATATAAAATAATGATCATTTATAGAACCATTACAGTTTTTAATATAAAATTCAGACTGTATTTTTATCTTAAAATCTGGAAAAGCTAATAAAAAGAAACGATTCATTTTAAATAATCATTTATTTTCAATTTCCTGATTGTAGTTATTCAATTATTAGTGTTCGTTTTCTGATTGCAATAAAAAATTCAGATAGCAAAAATCCATAAATAAACTTCAGTTGGAATTATCTTAAAATGTAGATCCCCACTGTAACAACATGTTTCTAAACTGTATGCTCTCGTCTCATGTGAATTAAAATTGAGATCTCGGCAAAACATATACTTTTTAGCTTTGTTGAACAGTAGTTCAACAAAGCTAAAAAGTATATGTTCCTTTATGTTCTTCAATGGACAGTCAACGAATTTTCAGGTATTAGTAGATTCGTTCTGTAAGTTGTGCCGTTAGGATTTTATACATTGTTAGATTATTGGTCGTTCCTTATTTGTTATCTTTTTTCGTTATTGCATTGTCTTTCCTCTGGTCATCAACTCTGGTACGTCTGTTTTATGGATACATCCTCTCAGATTCTACGCTATTCTTTTCATGTAGTGTCGTGAATATTTTAAACTACTATGCATGCATTCAATCATGACCTGGTCCTTTTCAGTTTGGCATTTACCGTAAGGGTGTCTTGATCGTTTTTTTCATTAATTTCTGTTTCTGTTCCTTTTTCAATTTCTTTTAGTTCATCTTTTATATTTAAAAGAGTTTTAGCTTTTTTTCCCATATCTTGCTCCATAATCATCGACTGGATGAGAAAACGGAAATAAAATACACAAATATAGTCCCTATCTTCTTTTTTTCCTAATTTTCTTTTCTCTTTGTTTTTACTGGGGATGCAGCATCCCACCGGATACAAAACATTCACCTGCTATTTCCGAGACTCCAACCGAGAGATATTTTAAAAGATTCTAGCCATCCCTTTAAGTGAAATTGTTTGCGTCTTGTACTTGGTTCACCACGTATATTCTCCACGTTTTTTAAAGTTGTTTTTCATTAGTCAAGATGCTCTTATCACTGGAATAATTATACCCTACCTAAGGCTATCACTTATTTAGTGTGTACACGCATGTGCTTTTTCAAATTAGAATTTTCTGAAAATGCAGTTCCACAAACTTCACATGAATATGGTTTCTCTCCAGTGTGTGTTCTCATGTGAATTTCCAGATGAGAATTCTGTGAAAATGAAGATTTGCATACTTCACATGAATATGGTTTCTCTCTAGTGTGTATAAACATATGTCTTTTTAAACTATAATTCTGTGAAAATGCTTTTCCACAAACAATACAAAAATAGGATTTCTCTTTGGTATGTGTTCGCATGTGGAGTTTCAGTTGTGAATTCTTTGAAAATGTAGATTGGCAAACTTTACAAAAATATTGTTTCTCTCTGTTGTGTATGAACATGTGCTTTTTCAAACGAGAATTCATTGAAAAAGCTGTTCCACATACATTACAAGAATATGGTTTTTCTCTGTTATGTATTCGCATGTGGGCTTCCTGGTGAGATTTCTGTGAAAAACTAGTTCCACAAACTTTACAAGAATATGGGTGTAGTCCAGTGTGTGTTCGCATGTGGGTGCGCAGGTTAGAATTCTGTGAAAATGCAGTTCCACAAACTATACAAGAATATGGTTTAACGCCAGTATGAATTTGCATGTGCCGTTTAAAATTGGAAATCTGTAAAAATTCACTTCCACAAACTTTACATAAATATGGTTTCACTCCATTGTGTGAGCACATGTGCTTTTTCAAACTAGAATTATGTGAGAATTCAGATCCACAAATCTTACAAGAATATGGTTTCTCTCCAGTATGTATTCGCATATGCTGCTTTAAATTAGAATTTGCTGAAAATGCAATTCCACAAATTTTACATAAATATGGTTTCTCTCCAGTATGTGTTCGCATATGAAGTTCCAGATGAGAATTCTGTGAAAATTCAATGCCACAAACTTTACAAGAATACGATTTCTCACCTGTGTGTGCTTGGATGTGAGTTTTTAAAGAAAAACTCTGTGAAAATGCAGTTCCACATATTTTACATGAATATGGTTTCTCTCCGGTGTGTATTCGCATATGCTTCTTCAAAGAGGAATTCAGGGAAAATGCAATTCTACACACTTTACAAGAATATGGTTTCTCTCAATGTTTAATTTTACTTTAGTCGAAGTTCTCAGAAATCAAGGGGCCCCTTCCTGGGGCTAACACTTGATCTATATATGAGATACATAGATACCCGAGTATTCTATTAAAATTCTCTTTTATTTCTCAAGCATTGAGTTAGTAAAAAAGTTAAGAATAATTTCTTCTCTCCCCAACTGACCAGTCAATATGTCATAGTATATCTTTCTTGTAGTCTGTTGGTCTTACCGGATTCCAGGACAAGAATTCATCTAGTCTGGTGGAGTATCCAGCACGTGGTGTTACTTGAGGTAACATCACAAGGAGAAGAGCACTATTCCTCGTACGAGGGGATCTTATTTGTGCTGCGGATACTATGTAATTTGAATATTTGGTCAGGGTTTACTTGTAGGGGTAAGTATCCTCATGTCAGGTTGTCCTGACAAACCCTTGTACAGAGAGACCGAAGACACTCGAGGATTGTGTCTAGTAGGTAATTCAAACTCCCCCTGTGTGTGTTCGTATGTGGGATTTTAAATTAGAATTCTGAAAGAATGCAGATCCACAAACTATGCAACAATAGTGTTTCTTTCTAACACATTTACCCATGTTTTGTTTTCAAAGGGAATTTCTTGAAAAATATAAATTTATTCTCTGTACTGGAACAGGAAATTTCTTCAACAAGCCTAGCGTGTCTTCTTACAACAAGCCTAATACTAATTAATGTGCTTTAAACAAAATGTGTCTGTAAAGAAGACTTTTATTCATTCTTTATGGAATTTTAAAATTATCCTTTTCTATAATAGGTTGAATCTGTAAATGAAAAAGAAATAATATCAACACAAATACGATGATTTAGTATTAATCACCCCTCCATCTGTTTCAATGAATTAAAAATAAAATCATTAATCTTCAATCGTAAATCAAAAGTTTAGAGTGTTCAAAACAAATTTGATACTTTTAGGAAAGAAAAATTGTAATATGATGTATTCTCAAAATTCAAATTACATCTCTTACGGGATTTTTCGTCAAATACAGCTCACTTTAAGAAGCAGAACATGAACCTACAGTATTAAGCATTTATTGTGTCCTTCGAGCATCAGTTCGTTTTTGGTGTTGCAGATAATGTTTTTTTTTTATTATGCCTCACACATAATAGTTCATTGATTTGCATCAAGATGATGTTGCGATTGGTGAAGTCAGAGAAGATTTCAGACAGCCACTTTTTGGTTTTCCAAGAGGTGTGACATGGAGCTAAGTCGTACTGCCACACTATCATCTTCCCAGAACAATTCTCTCTACTCAACAACAATGTACAACAATTCAATACAGCCATCTGAATTGAGTTTGTGTCCCTTTTTGAATAAGGCAGCTTGTGCTGCAAACATTGTAAAAAACTATCAGTTTTAGAAAACTAGATCTTTATGACACATTGGACTTTGTGCAGCTTATAGGCTGTTGTTCTTTACATAGTACAACTGATCCTAAAAAGAACCAGAGAATCCCCGACCTGACTTTCATAAGGTAGTTCTATTGCATCTTGGTTTTGAGTAGTTGGCCCTTTGTGAGTTATATGTGGAGTAGCAAATATTCTTGTTCAGCACTTTCTTCATAGTGAACACTCTCATGCCCATCTCTCTCACCAAGGTTTGCATTGTCTTCTCTGGATTTTGTTGCACTTTTTTACAGCTCCTTGATGACTTATCTTGTGCAGACATAGTCAGAATACCTACTATGATCCTTTCTGCTAGCCAATGTTGCTATATCTGTCACAATTCTCCAATTCACATCACACAGACTTCAATGTATTCAAGAAACACCGAGCTGCAGCTAAGATTTACAAATTTTTTGATCCAGTGTAAATCATCATGATGCCGGTTGTGCTCAATTAATATTACAGTGCTTTCCCATCGTCCATCATCTCCAGCTCTTAAACCCACTAATAGTATATACCAATAGCTATCTGTTGCACTCAGCTTGATAATTTCATCGATGACCTCTAAGACCTCTTTTAATGCTGGTCACATTGTCTGGATTAAACTCTGTCATGAAGTATAACCTATCAATTCTTATGGTAAAATATCAAGCAATTTACTGAAAAAATGTAATCTAATTCAGGTGAAATTTTCAATAATTTGATTCCTATGATAAGAATATTGAGCTTAGAGGTAATCACAACTGACAAAGTTCTATGCAAACAACACATTTCCATCAGCACAAACAATGTCTCTTTTCTGTCTATTCAAAAACAGGCAAAACCAGATGGCACAAGGATTATATGTTAAGCTCTGTCAATGTGGATTTTAATTACAGATGATAAATCTTTTAGAACTTGAAGAAGCTGATATTTTGGATCCCATTTTGACTTATTGGTGCAAATCATTATGATGCAGGTACTTCTCATCTAATATTACTACGTTTTCAAAACCACCAATAGTACACAGAAAAAAATCATAATGTTGCATTTTACTGCTATTAAATATGTCAAATGTTTCTGAAATGAAAGAATATTTAAAATTTTAAATTACAAAGTTTATCGCACACATCTAGTACTTATGTTCAAGTGCTAAATCTTATAATTGCAATATGGGGAGTTTTAATCTTGCGATATTTAAAGATAATCTTTTGAAGCGATGATTTCTATTACAACTTGTATTCACACTTTCTGACATGAAAATTTAATCAAAGATAGACCTATGCACTTGTAGTAACTGCTACTGTTATGGATTTTCAGCTGAATGAACAGCTGAAATAACTTTCTCTGCAGTCTACTGTTAACCAGAATTATATCATGAAGATTTAATTTTTTTAAATCAAGAGGACGACAACGAAAGAGATGAACTGATCAGATAATGATTGAGATTCGTATACCACTCCTTACAGTGTACAGACTGGCCCAAAACTGTGTTAAGTGGTAGAATTTTGTTTTCAAGCATGTGGCGAAAGCCGTATGAGTGCTAAAATAAGTCAAGTACTGTCATAATTTCAGTTGGATGAACAGCTACAATAACTGGCTGACCATTATACTGTCACCTGCCATGATAATATTAACAATTTGTTTGAAGACATATTCTCCATCCTGGATGATACTTGAAACATCTGTTTCATATGGCTCTCATGATACAAATGCACTAGGTATCAAGCAAAATTTCTGTATAATATGATATTGTTGTTTTTTAGACTATAGACAGCAAAAGCAGCAGTTATGAAATACAATTAATGGAATTGTTTAATCTTTGTAAGATGAAAATTAAAACCAAGAGGTGAAGATAGAAAACTAAACAAAATAGACCTAAGAAAAATATGCAGATGCGTTGAAAGTGACATTTTCGCGATTGGTGACAGTTATTAGTAGTTTTTTTTTGCTTATTTTTTTATTTTCAGTTGTTAAATCTATGATATCAAGGTTTCACATCGAGTGAAATCCAATGCCATCTTGAATTCGGGGGGGGGGGGGAGGTTACGAGGCTCCATATGCAAAGATGAAAAAAACAAAAAAAACGCTTTAAAATGCTTTAAAACACTCACAAAAATAGACACATAAGTAGAAAAGTAACTTTTGTTGCCTTTGGTAACAGTTATTCGTTTACTTTGTTTTCCAACCCCTTTTTTTACTCTGTTTGAAATTTTACACAATCGCCAAATTTCTTGCTTTTTTTACATTTAAATTTCTGACTTTGAGTATCATTTTCTAAAAAATGTTTTTTTTATTTGCATATTCAAGATTAAGTTATATTAATTTAGAAAAGGTGGTTAGTGAGCAGAATAATGTGTACTAAAAGACCGTATTTTCTCCTTGAAATAAACTAAAAGACTCATATTTACTTTATGTATTTGTAGTAAGTTATATCACTTATCTCGACATATTTTGTATTTTGTAAATAATTCCTTCGACGTCAAAAGGCAGTTTGTAGATCAGAGTGTAAGAACATTGCGAAATATTGTAAAATCGCGACCCCAACTTTGTAAAGAGTCAAGTAACAAAAGAAAATATGACCTTGCTCATAGAAACTCTCAAAATTGTAACAATCAATAGAACTCTCACGAAATGTAACAGTCGCCAAAACTTTCCAAATCATATCCTCCCAGAAGAGAGAAATGTTCTTAAATAAACAGTAATCGACAAATATGCAAATTATCTCTTCTATTAGGAGGTATAATAACAAAGCCGAGATCGTTACAAGGTTTAGACTTTGAGCAAGTCAAAATGCTCCTCCGATCACCAGCAATCCTATGACATTCAAGCCATTTAACTTATTTTTCTCACACTATTGATTTCAGAAATGTTCCCATAAAAAGAATACAACAGTTGTGAAACATTTTATTTACAAAAACAAGATGGGGGATATTTTAACAAAGATTAAAAACAATTAAACAACAAAATTTTAAATGTTAATGGAAATATGTCCTGTCGGTTTTCGTATTTCAATGTGACCACAAAAAAACGTAAATCTATTTGTCATATTTAAGACTTTAAAACATTTAATTGCAATTGTTAATTATTTTTAAACGTTTTAAAAGAGCAGGGGGGGGGGTAAAACTCGTAAATTTAAAAACATTTTTTTAATGGTAGAATGTTTTTAAAAGTTACAAAATGCAAGCATAAAAACGAAATAAGTTAGAACATGAGTTAAACATCTATACTTTCATATATACTGCATCAGTCCGACCGTGGCTTTTTTGCTGTTGTGCTGAGATATTATTCTCTCCAGTTTTAGGGGTGAACATTCCCAAATTTTGCTTCTCTTTTACCAGGGATTAGTTTATCGCTAATCGCCTGGGGAATGTTGATGCAGTTGCTCAAGCATTTTTTGTAGGGCAGAGTGTGTTAGCTTCTCAAAAGCACACCTGACCTTGTGTCTAACTTCTTTGTCAGGAGGTTTATAATACATACTGTATATTAACAATTGGGTAAAAACAGAGCATTTCTATTTTTAGTATTTGTAAGTATGGATGTTCGAAAAGAAAAGAATCTCGTAAAAATCTCACAACCGACACCTATAATGATGCTTTGTGCACATGGCACTAAACCGTGGCCACCGAGAGTTACTACAGGCCGGTTAGCTAGAAAATGACGTCACTGACTTCCGTGTCAAAACAAGAACCGTAGTAATAACAATAAGAAGGCATTTCGACTTCTCCATTCACTAAATAATCCATCAAAATTCAGGAAATCAACCAATTTTAATGAAATTTTCAGGATTTATTAATTAATGATCACGGAATATAATAAATCCATTACTTTATTATAAAGCTTGGTGCAAATGTATTATTTCTTGTAAACAAAAAACACCTTTACTAAAGTTATTCAAAATATCAAAACATGTTGACCATACGATATTGTAAATATTTAAAACAAAGCATTAGACAACTTTAAAAATTGCATGTAAAAAAAGAAAAGAACCCGATTCGATTCATCTTGAAACTGATCTTTATCCAATATAAATTTAAAGAAAATAATAATTCACGATCAAATACTTCAAAAAACTGAATTATGAATTACCATTATTTAAACTTCTTCTAACCCAATCAACCGTAAGTAATTCAGACTTTGAAATTTGTTTAAAAATTATACAAAAAAAAGTTCAATGTTAACTGTCTGTTTAATAATGGAATCACCAACTCCTATCTTGCTATTAAGAGATAGGTACGTGCAAAATCAAAGGCCGATCCCCAAAATGTAAAAACATTTTGACCCTCCCATCACTTAAAAATTCACCAAAATTCAGGAAATCAACCAATTTTAATGAAATTTTCAATATTTATTAATAAACAAGCATAGGAGATATAGTGAAACATTTTTTTTAAATCTTAGTGAAAATGTATTATTTTTTTTTAAATAAAATACACCTTTACTAAACGTATATTTTTATATATATAAAAAAAATCCATGATTTTTTTAAAATGAAAATAAGATCTGTATATGTTTAAAATATTTATTTTTTTAAAACTATTTCGTATATATTACGGAAAATGCCCCTACACTCTTGTTAATAAAATCAGTATAACTCGAAGAATTAACGATATTATCATTGAATAAAGCATTGTTTAATTAATATTTTTTGTGAAAATTTTGATTAAATATGATGTTATTATTTCATTTATTTAATCTACAAAAGTAGAGAAAAGATAAACTATGCTACACTTAAGACATCGAAAAAAAGTAATAAAAAAAAATGGAACACTACTTTTTTATCAAATAATGAATAAGTAATTCAGACTTGATTTTTTATATAATTAAAAAAAATTCAAACTTACTACACTATATTTAGTCGGTGTAAACATTACGTGTATCCATATTTGCAGTAATTATTTCTCTTTTGGAAATCCAAACATATGCAGTAGGCATTTTAACTTTGTGAATTATGAAATGAAATTTTTAAAAGCGCGAAATTATTTTAAAATTGGTTGATTTCCTGAATTTTGATTCCATTATTAAACAAACAGTTAACATTGAAATTTTTTTTTGTATAATTTTTAAACAAATTTCAAAGTCTGAATTACTTACGGTTGATTGGGTTAGAAGTTTAAATAATGGTAATTCATAATTCAGTTTTTTGCAGTATTTGATCGTGAATTATTATTTTCTTTAAATTTATATTGAATAAAGTCAGTTTCAAGATGAATCGAATCGTGTTCTTTTCTTTTCTTTTTTACATGCAATTTTTAAAGTTGTCTAATGCTTTGTTTTAAATATTTACAATATCGTATGGTCAACATGTTTTGATATTTTGAATAACTTTAGTAAAGGTGTTTTTTGTTTACAAGAAATAATACATTTGCACCAAGCTTTATAATAAAGTAATGGATTTATTATATTCCGTGATCATTAATTAATAAATCCTGAAAATTTCATTAAAATTGGTTGATTTCCTGAATTTTGATGGATTATTTAGTGAATGGAGAAGTCGAAATGCCTTCTTATCGTCATTACGACCGTCCTTGTTTTGACACGGAAGTCAGTGACGTCAGAGGGGGGCAGGAAGTTAGTTGCTTGGCCTGTAGTAACTCTCGGTGGCCACGACTAAACACAGAAAAAATGCATAAATTTTGGACTGAAACAAATTTTCTTTATTTTTAAAAATGCCATGCCGTTTTTTAAAAATGTTTTAAATTAAAAATTTTTAAAATGCCATGCCGTTAATTTTATTAATTTTTTTAGAATATTGATGAATAAAAAAATTATATTTTTGGACACATACATTTTCTTAAAGAAATATGTCTGTAATGAAAAAAAATCCATGCCGTTAATTGTATTTAATGTTTTTAATATAAATAAAAAATAATTTGCATATAAAAAGGGGCTGAATATATCCTATACCAAAAATCACATAAATTAATCAAGTAGTTTTTTATTTTATAAAAAGAAAAAAGAAATACCGATAAACGAATGAATGTACATGCTCTGATTATGCCTTTGCCCCCACCCTGCCAGAAACGATGCCCAAATCAATCATATGCAATAATTAGGATTATCTCCCCTTGAATATGTCACAATAGCGTGTTTTCCCATCATTTGTTTATCGGTAAAATTAAATAAAAACTACTTGATTAATTTACATGATTATTTGTATAGGATATATTCAGCCTGTGACAGGTACATACATCAAACCGATACGAGACCTGTCTAAAACGTATACGACCTTAGGCCAGAAAAAATATTTCAAATACGTGACGTGGTTGGGACCCTAATCCCCTTCAAAGTAGGTCCCTTGTGCTTGCACACACTTAGCCCACCGATTCATCCACTGCCAGAAACAGCTCTGGAAGTCTTCTTTTGGAATGGTGTTCATCTCTGTCACCACGTTCCACATTATCTCTTTTTTTCACACCCTCTCAACAACAGCTGCCCTCTGAGCAGTTTGGCGCCTGCCAGAACGCTAGTCACTTTCCGATAATGTGCGGCCATTTTTGAATCGGTTTAACCACTCCTTAATTTGTTTTACACCCATCGCATCTGCTGGATCTAACGTGACGGTGGAGATGAACATCATTACAAAAGAAGACTTCCAGAGGTGTTTCCGGCAGTGGATCGATCGGTGGGCTAAGTGTGTGAGGGCTCAAGAGGCCTAATTAGAAGATGATTAGAGTCCTAACCCCGTCACACATTTGAAATATTTTTCTGACCTAAGGCCGGATACTTTTTAGACTGGCCTCGTATTGCTCAATTTTTGTTTTTTTTTTGTTTTTCGTATGTCTCCCTTCATCTGGATAAGCACCAACTCACCTTATAGCCATTTAATACCTACCGGTCTCGAGCTTTTGGGCATCTTTTATAATAATCAGTACGCTGAAAATGCTAAAAAAAACAAATAAAAGTAACTGTAGTCGATAAAAGTTAATTTAAAACTGACCTGTGATATTTGTTTGTATTTATAACCCTTGTCAATTGCTATTTATTAGGAATCAATATTTTCGTCATAGAATCATTAGCCACGAAGAAAATGGCGACCGTCTTTCTGAGAAAGCGAGGCTGGATCGGCGGCCATTTTGTCTGGTGCAAAAAATTAACAAGAATTTATTTTTTACATCTATTACAAACCCATTTATAGTACGTAAAAACACAAACAAATTTTACAGGTAGGTAGGAAATTATCTATTCTCGACGTAGCTTGAAGTCACTTGTTGCATATTTATCTTTATAACCCCGTTCTCGTTCGTTTTTTGGACCCCCTCCGCGACTGTACTGATCATTATAAAAGATACCCAGAAAACAAAACGAGATTGTGATTGTGATCATTTTGAAAACTTTTTACAAAATGCTAAAATAAATTCAAGTACCATTATACTTACTTTTATCCAATCTTCTTTCGCATAGTTTACCTGCTTTACAGAAATATCGATAAGACACACGGCCGTAAAAATAATGATGTGGTTTGTTTACTAGTCTGGCTATTCTAAATTCAAGATGGCCACCACAAATGCAGCTTCGCACAAAATTAAACTATTGACCAAATAAAGGGAACACACAACAATGGTCATCT